>JADANM010005989.1:7653585-7670112 GCA_026213755.1 Eurema hecabe
CAACATGGAGTCTATAAAAAAATAACTGTACACTGCTAATTCTAGATTAGCGATAAGGTTATTTCTAAATAACCTTTTTAACAATATAAAAAAAACTTTGATAATTAATGATTAATTACAAAAGAATGACTAATTATCAAAATTAGCAAATCCGTATCGATGTTCTGGAAAGCATGAACTTTTAATTCTTATTTGACGTCTTTTTTGTGTGTCTGACTTCTTCCTGACAAAAACTTTGTACTTGATCGATCGATCAATGAATGCGTAAGCTATAATATATTAATATCCATCCCACTTCTTACAATTTTGAACGGGTTGACTTAGAATTAAGAATGTAAATAAATTGCATGTAAAGAAACTATTTATTCTTCTCTTAGTAAAAATAATAATTGGAGACGAATGCAAGAGGCTTTTACCATTAACGGAGTCATGACAAAATAGCCTAAATTTATATACCTACTAGCTGTTGCCCGCGACTCCGTCCGCGTGAACTTTCATATAACCCCCTATTCCCTCCTTATAAACCTTTTTTCCAGTTAAAAAATTAGCCTATGTTACTCTCCATCTTTTTAACTAACTGTATACCATAAATCAGGCCGATTGATTGCTAAGCTACGGCGTGAAGGAAGGACAAACAAACAAGCAAACACTTTCACATTTATAATATTAAGTATGGATTTTAAAAAAAATTGTATGTATGAAAGAATAAAGCTATAATATCATTACTATTATAGCTTTACTTTTTCGTACATGCTTATATTATTATGTTCATACATATAGCTACAGTTGGCGCTTCACCCACAAGTACCATATAACGCTATTTAAGTACATTATCGGCCATATCAATTCATCTCTCGCGTTCTCTTACGGACATACAATTTCCACAGATGACCTTGTCATTCACTTCCTTGAGTACATGTAAATCGGTACACATTAAAACCAAGAACACCAGTTTGGTTCTTTTAAAATATTTATGTTACTTTGATACATTAATTTAAGGATTAGGATTAAGGTATATGGAATTTTAAGAAAGGTCAAAATTAAGGTGTGTTTCTTAGATAATTTGAGATGTTTTGATGGCGATTGTCTGGCCAAAATTATCTTGACTTATGTCATTTATGGGGGTGAAAACAAAAGTTAATTTCGTTACTTTTATCCTATAATTAAATCCCTTTTTAAATGTCCTTTTCAACTTTTTTAAAGGCTGACACATTCGTGGAGCTCGTAGGATTGCCATAGCATGGGTAGTCGCTTATCATAAACATAACCTTAAAGCTCACTTTAAAAAACTTTCATAGCATCTTTTAAATTCTCAAAACAAAACTATGAACCCCTGACGACGGTGTAGCCAAGTCAATACACCGTCTATACATTTACAAATAATCATTTTCCATATAAGTATATACAAAAACGCACTGCAATGTTACGATAGAGGACCCTGAGACATTGCACGACAGAATTTAAAGTAGAAATTTCAATAGAATAGCGACCCAATTAGATTGCAATTTACCTCCATTTCAACATGACTGGAACTGCCTAATTGTTATTTAAACCATTGGGCTTTGTTCGAGAAGATTCTAAATGCTTATATTTTACCGTGTATTCATAGGTGATAGAAGAAATGCTTAATAATTTTACTATTACAATTAAATGATAAATAATTATTTTCCTAAACATCGCTGTTATTATTTTCAATATTTTAATTTTTGAAATATGACCAATCACTCAAAGCATATCAGTATATTTAAACGATGTATAAACTCTTCTTTAAATCATAAACGCAAAAGTCAGTAAGAGTATGGAATTTTGGTACTCTATAAATCTAAAACTACTGAAGGAATTTGATTGTATTTAGTCATGCATATAGATTAGACCATGAGTTATTATATAAAATACTTTTTATCTCGGTATTGCCCCTAAAATTTAAACTATTAAAGTAAAACCATTAGACGTGGCCTGTCCTATCCTACTAATCCTTTAAATAAAATAAAAACACTCTATTGATGTATCATAAACAAAACCATAAATTAAATTCAAATATATAAATAGGGAAGCGATGTCTTCCAAGCATGCTTGGTGGTGATGAAAAGTTACTTAAATAGTTTAAATAGCAAAATATGTATAATAATCTAAGAGATAGAATATCGCGACATATATACGCCGATACAGACAGACATACATACACAGATGATAGATAAAATAATACAAAGTAATATAAGAAAATAAAAAATATTAAAAAATCATCCTATCCTATTAATATAATGAATGTGAATGTTTCTAACATTGTACATGTATATGGATGTATAGTTGTTATTCTTTAAAATTTGGTATGTAGATAGGTGATATCCCGGATAAACACGATACTTTATATCCCGGTAATGCCCCGGGAACGGGTAACTACACGGGTAACGGGTACTAGTGCTTTATAAATGCATGTTCATCGTCCCAAAAGTGAATTAAAGCCTTATATTAAACAAACGATATAAACGTGGTACGCTTGGAATTTTCAGCATTTTGCTTTTAAACGAGAAATTAAAGGAGTATTTTATTAGCCTCATATAATAAGAATTTAGATAGTTACATATTTTATATGAAATAGTAATGTAGGTTTTTCTGAATATACTCCAATAAGTAGTATATGTACCATGCAGTTTACTTTGGTATTTGTTTATAGTAAATATGAATCGTAATTAATATCGACATAAAATTAATATCAGTTTCTATAGTTTACTTTAAATACATTTTAAATCGAATCAGTAGATCCATTTTGACTGTGGCATTTCCTTTTGTGGGAACTCCATTCCCAGCGAAGCCGGAGCTGGTCACTAGTTTAAATATATTTTCACTACAAGATTTGTTACTCTAGTTACAATGAGTCGTATCGAATTTCTATGTGATTGGCTAGTATGAACGTACCAACTGCTTAATCAATTCTAACAGTAGTCTCAACTTGACCCGTTCTATATGTCTCAACATATATTAACAGTCTTCACTTGTGTGACCTTGGACCATCGCGAATACTCAAGTGTTTTGGGAGCACCATACTACAAGGTCGTTAAGGAAACTTGATCGTATGAATTCGATTTTAATGCCTTCTATACATATACTCATTGTTTATGGGCTGACGTTTCTCTTACCATCAGGAG
This sequence comes from Eurema hecabe, assembly GCA_026213755.1. NCBI lineage: Eukaryota > Metazoa > Arthropoda > Insecta > Lepidoptera > Pieridae > Terias > Terias hecabe. The sequence goes on from JADANM010005989.1 coordinate 7,656,732, forward strand.
GGCGTCCAGCTAGTCTTACCACTTTATAGAATAAAACAAAACTCTAAAGGAAAGGGACCAAGAGGGCGTTCCCCTACAAGATGGACTCATGCAACACAGGAGGCTGCGGGACCTTCATTACAAACATCCATCCAGATGGCTCAAGATCGAAGTGTCTGGAAGAAAATGGTGGCCAGGGTGACGCACCATAGTCACGTTCCTCAGTCATGAACACAACGAAGAAGCATATTATAACATAGTGATATACTGCTATTGTTATAGTAAAGTTTTCTTCATTATAACATAGTATAAAACAAAGTAGCTTTCTTGTCTGTGCTTCTGTATGCATCAATCTTTAAAACTACGCAAACGATTTGCATGCGTTTTTTTATCAAATATATTGATTCTAGACGATGGTTTCTTTGTGTATGATGGATATGAAGCATGATTAAATACGGAAAAAACTTTAGGCGGTTAGTTTACCCATAAATAGCTATGTTATCTACATTTTTATTTCAATAGTTCTGTTATTTGGGTTGTATTAAAAATCTGAGATTTTAAAGATGATTCAAATCGGTACATATTTTTTCGAGTTATAAATGATGTAACTAACTAACTAACTAATTTATATATAGATTTGGTATGGTCTATAGCCTTATGTCACCTTGCCTTAACAAGACTGATGCATTGAATGGAATTCATTATCGTATATCAGTCGCTTGTATTAGCAACTATTTTATTTTAGAATATTAATCAGATACATATCAGTCCAAATATTTATTCAAAAACACTTTTAATTAAAATCGTAGAATGTTCGGGAAAAATGTTGAGCTTGTTTGACCTAATGAAAATAATACCCCAAGCTGGTTTTAACAGAAATAAGTTGTTTGCCAACTGTTTTCTAACAGAAAATAAGGGCAAAATAGTGGTCACTATCATTACGTTTCGTGCAATTGAAGCATCGACAGTGTCCATCTCCTAAACATCGTATATCCTACTCTAATCCTTTCATTGCCATACGTGCATCCCTTTCCTTTAGTTTAGTTACCAAAAGTGTGGCTTACCATGAATTAATTGTATGTCCATATATATATTGATATCCAATCAATTCATTCATAATTTGCCACTAACAAAAAATATCGATGATCCGACCGAAGGAAGGAAAATTAAGTAAACTTTTCTTAAGTGGGGATTAACATCTATACTAGTCTGTAAAATTGTAAGGGGAAATCTCGGGATCTACTGAACCGATCTAAAAATTCTTTCACCAATAGAAAGCCACATTATTGCTGAGTGTCATAGGCTATATAAAAAACCGAAAAGGATAATAAACATTATGCCCATCGAAGTGGGCACGGGTCAGCTTATGTTATATACGTGTAGATATTCATTAAAGTACATTGTTAATATTGCATTAGTCATGAATCTTAACATAATGAGATTTGTCGCTTCGTTGTCATATTATAATTAGCTGAATGTGGATACTAATTTGGCTGATTCGTATTATCCGATAACACATTGTCAATATTAGAACATGTCAGTTCTTGAATATTATAATATTTTATACGAATTTAATAATAGCGTAGTATTATAGATATAAACCTTCCTCTTGAATTACTCTATATTTAAAAAAAACACATCAAAAGTGGTTTCGTAGTTTTAAAGATCTAAAATTGTAATTTCAGGCTATAGTACTGAAGTTAAGTGATTCATATAATCCAATAAAAATCTTGTAAGTTAATAAGAAGACAAATAATAAATAGAAAGAAAATTAAATACGATTATTTTTAAGATTTAATGTCCTATTAATATAACGAAGTAATGGCAGTTACATTATACAAGAAACAGAACATATTTCGAGAAAACTATGTCCCATAATTATTCCTTCTTATAAAAATATTTTTATTTTAATATCGTAAAAAATATTATAATTGTGGCTCTTATTTAACAAGAAATTTATTATTTTGGTTGAAAATGTCTTCCGGATGTTACATAATTTGAGTGGATTTTTGTTTGTTCTCTTAAAGGACGTAAAAATTTACATCCTTATGAGTAAAATACGTGATCATTTTACATAGTAATATCAGGCTGAAGTACCAAAGTTAAGTGATTCATGTAACTCAATAAATGTAACTTAATAAGAAGTCAAATAATTAATAGAAGAAAGAAATACAGAAAGAAAAGAAAATATATTTATTTTTAATTAGCTAAAAGATTATCTATTAAATAAATTTCAATTAAGACTTTTAGCAGGGAAATCCTAATATAGGATATCAATGGGTCTCAAAGAAAAAAACCATGGGTTATATCCGGCCTGTACCGACTTAAGTTTTTTGTTTTCTATCTTACCACATCGGGTAAGAATCGCGATCACTCTCGCAGACTCTTCCACGACCCAGTTTATGTCTGGCCTGTCAGAATTCCTTTTACTGTTCACTTTACAACTGTCCCGCACAAAAAAAGTGTCATTCTCCTTACTAATAATCAAAATTATTACTATAGAAAGAAACTACATGGTTATACCTTTAATTAATGACTGGAATACATTTCTATCTGCAAGACTTTAAGAAATATGACACCAAAAGATATTTCTTAACAAAGTATGAACAATAAAATTGGAAGTCATCAATATTAATTGCCCGGCTAAGGTGAACTATTCAAGTATTTACTTGGACAGTAAACCTTGCCAACTAAACATATTATTATGTTGTATTTGTATGCTGTATAGATCTTATTTAAATTGCATACTTAATCGTCTTGTATGGATTTATACATATATACTGCATTACGTACCCTTATGTAATGCCGATGAAATTGCCATTGAATTCTGGATTATATACGATATTCTCATATACATTCTACTATATATAGAGATAACATACAAATGTACGGTGTAAAAACTTATGCCAATAGAAAGAACAGGATTATTTTAGATTTTTTTTTGATTTTGTAGAAAGTTGATAACTAACACAAATAACAAAGCTTCGTTAAATTGTTTTCAAAATTGGTCCTGCCATTACCTCGATATTGAGATATTGTTTCTATGAACTTAATATAAACGTAGAAAGGCCTCTTTTAATAATATAAAGCTATTCATTCACTTGCCTCATAAAATATTCATAAAATAACAAGTTATCCGGCGAGCCATAGCGTCGTCGAATCGGAACTTGTAAGTTCACTATCAAACATATCGGAGAATATTTTATATGTGCGATCGCGTTGATATGCAAAACGCGTGCGCTGTCGTCATTGTTCCCGCCGGAACGTTCTAGAATGTTTACGTAATTTACGCACTAGAATGGAATCGATACTTAAAAATGAGATACATTTAGGTTTTGTGGCGTTGTTTATGGTTATTCTTATTCTTTACATATATGAAGAAATTTAGTTCTTAACTAAGCTATATTTTCTATCTTAATGATAAACATTTAAACATTTATATGATACATAAAACCTCCCGAGTATACTCTGAGTAAAATATTGTACATTCGATTCCTATACTTTTGTAAGTTGATTGGTAAAACTAATAAAAAAATATAATTTTTAGTATAAAATATCCATTTTTATGCAATTAAATGAACAAAAAAAATTGAATAATTAGAAATAAATGAATAATATAGGTATATTTAAAATTTGTAAAAGTAAAAAATTTTAATTAGGTAGAGATTTGGAAAATCACTCGAATGCTTAAGTGCGGAAATTTTTAAAGCAAAAAGTATTAGTCATTAGTAATATTTGAGAAAAAATATTATATGTATAATTTGAACCCATTCAATGCGTGATTTATTACGATGCAGATGACTCGTACCGACTTAAATTGTTAACGTAATCGACATGAGTAAAAAAAGGCAATTTCTTTTTATGTACTTGCATTTCTTCAATACAAAAATTTATCTTTAATAATAACACATACGCAATAGCAAATCATCCTAAAACTATAATAAAAGTAAATAAAGAAAAAAATCTAATTCTAATTTTTAAATTCTTATAAAGAAATCCATACTAATATTATAAATGCGAAAGTAACTCTGTCTGTCTGTCTTTTCATCAACCCCCAAAAGGTTGCGTGAGGTATTGAATCATTTTATAATTTAACGCTTTCACGGCTAAACCGCTGAACTGATTGTAATGAAAATTGGTACACAGATGGTCTAGAACCTGAGATAAAACATAGGCTACTTTTTAACTAGAAAAAGGTTTATATGAAAGTCCACGCGAACGGAGTCGTGGGCAACAGCTAGTATTTTCATATTTCAAATATTGTAATTAGGATTAAAGGTTGTTGCCTTCAACCGAACAGCTGCAATGAATAAATAAAGATCGAATTCGAAGAAATTACAATAAAAAGACGCACCAAACTCAAACACGTATCCAATTTATTGATTCTACGTCATTTTTTGCGTCTGGTAAAACCAATTTGATTTTAAAATGATAATTTAACAAATTACGACATGAATAAAACATTTGAAGGGATTTTAATATTATTATTACTTATATTTAAACGAAACTGGTTATAATCTACGAACGCTTGGTGCAGTAGGTAATACACCTGCCTTCTGCGCGAAGGTTCGTGGGTTCGATTCCCACACCGGAAAAATATATTTGTAATTTACATTTGTATTTTTCTGGGGTCTGGGTGTTGCTATGTATGTATTTACAAAAGAAAAGTAATGTATATGTAATTTATTCCGTTATCTAGTTGCCATAACACAAGCTTCGGCTTAGCTTGGAACTATGTAGATGGCGCTGTGTATAAATGTCCTGAAAATATTTAATTTAATTTAATTTAATTAATCTATAGGAACATGTAGAAAAATCTTAATATGTCTGTATGATTTATTATTCGTTGTTACTATTCATCGTTAATCAACAAATTTGTAGGGTTAGTTTATGGCAAGCTAATATGTTTTTTTTTTATATTTCGAATTTAACCAGCCAATGATATTTGTCGTAGAAGGTCTAATTATTTTAGGTTGATTTTTTTATACACTAATTTTATAATATTATTTGAGTAGGTTTTATATAATAATTTCCTACATTAAAAAAAGTATGAAACAGTTAGAACATCACATTTATCATTTAATAAAATAAATCTAACTGTATAAATTGTCTCACAAAGGGTCATTGGCCGTATTATCTCTTAAGTAACATACGAAAAAAATTTGTTATAGAATTAGTGATTATTTCCAAAAAGGCTGATATATACTAGATACTTTTTATTTATATAGATTCATATTTCTCTATTTCTAATATAATAGATAATTAATATAGATATTTTTAATATATTTCTAGATTCTCTATTTCTAATATATAGATAATTAAACAATAATTAATATACCTAAGTAAAAGCCTTACGAAATTTATTTATTTAGTTATAGTATACGTGTGCCAAAGTTTACATGCCCGTATCATTTTTAACCCTTTTACACAAAAACTACTACACTAATTTTGCTAAAATTTTACCCGCAGGTAGACAAAACTATTTATTAACACATATTTTAATCCCGGTATAACATCGGGATGCGAGACTACGCAAGTAATACCGCGGCACACACCTAATAAAATCAATCACTAATGGTTGTTTAATGTATTATTCAGACGTGTTTGGGGATTATATTTGTAACTTGTTTAAAATTTCATTAATATACAAATTATAGTAAACACGTGTATAATCTTTTCTCATGTTCTAATGACATGAGGTAAAATTTGTGTTTTTAATCTTTTTTTTTTATAATATGAAGAGGGGAGACGAGCTGGACGCACCCCTGATGGTAAGAGTAACGCCAGCCCATAGCCAATGCAGTGCTACCCGGAACTTTGCTATAAAGCCCAACTCCGGGCAGGGTGCACTACACCGACGCTCCCCACTTTGAGTCATCAGATGTTAAGACTCATTAGCCCAGTAATTTCGCTGGCTACAGTGCCCTTCAGACCGGAGCACTGTGACGTTTTCACATCACTGTTCAGGCGGTAGAATGTCTGGCACTGTGGGGTACCCATCCAGTCGGTCTCCTGCGAAAGAAACCTACCCCCGGTGAAAATAATATAGTAGGAAGTTATCTCACGATGTAATGAACAGCGTTTGAAATTCTTTTATCAATAAATACCACACTATTTTCGAGTGTCTATTTTAACTTTACTTATATGATCATAATATATGTTTTGTTAACTAGATCTAACTCTCTATATTCCTGAAACACAGGATTTAATTTTACCCAGTTAGAAAGGCCGGGATCAGCTGTATTCAAAATTATCTAAAACTGTTATTATGCATGTATGATACTAATATAATTTTTTCTGGATTGGTTGCAAGGGAGGAATGGGTATTATCCTGCTCATTCCTCCCTTTCAACCAATCCCCTTCATAGACCTCCCTCTAGTATGGCAGCGGTGTCACAAATAAATCTACCCCAGGAGGGTACCAACACAACTGTTGGAGAATCCCTCCCTGGACACCTTAGTTCAGGCTGCCCCTCGTATTCTGGGGGGGGGCGAGACAGCGCTCTATGTTCGAGGCTCAAAAAAAAGGTTGTCCACGGCAGCCCCTTCAACTCTATGTCTTGATTTCTGTAACATTAGGGGGCTTCATTCTAACATCAACGCCGTCCACTACCACCTTGAGACGGCGAAGCCGACCTTATTTTTTCTAACCGAAACGCAGATATCGTCTCCCTCTGACATCTCATATCTTCGCTACCCCGGCTACTCCTTGGAGCATAAATTTTTGCCCCGCGCCGGTGTATGCGTTTATGTCCGAGACGATGTCTGCTTTCGTCGCCTCGACTATCTTGAAGACCGGGACCTATCAATTATCTGGATACGTGTAGACAGCGAAGACCACCCACGCGTCTATGCGTGTCTATATAGGTCCCACAGCGGTAATTCAGAATCTGATCGACTTCTTGAGCACATCCAAATGGCCTCAGACTCCGTACTCCAGCAGATCACCTCTACTGAAATCGTCGTCCTCGGCGACTTCAATGCTCATCATGCCGAATGGCTTGGGTCACGAACAACTGACCACACTGGGAGATCTGTTCACGCCTTTGCTCTTGCATATGGTCTTACGCAGTTGGTGTCCTCGCCTACGAGAATACCGGATGTACGTGACCATACGCCTTCACTGCTGGATCTTCTGTTGACCTCGCATCCGGATGGCTATGAGTTGCATGTTGATGCTCCCATCGGTTCATCCGACCATTGCCTTATCCGGAGTACAGTGCCGATCTCACGCTCCACTAGGCCCCAATGTGCGGGCAGCCGACGCGTGTGGCACTATAGGTCAGCAGATTGGGACGGGATGCGAACCTTCTTTGCGTCCTACCCTTGGAGTGGAGTTTGTTTTAAGGCGAATGACCCTGATATTTGTGCCAGCTCTGTCGCCGATGTCGTGCTTCAGGGCATGGAATTATTTATTCCAAGCTCTGCGGTCCCATCGGTGGCAAGTCGCAGCCATGGTTTGGTCGGTCCTGTAGAGCGGCGTCCCGTCGTAAGCGGGACTGCTATCAAGCCTGGGCTGACGCGGTCAAATCGAAGGGCCAGAACGCCAATACCTTGAAAAAGGAATACAACTTCGCATCCAGATCCTTCAAAAGTGCTATTGCAAGAGCAAAATCGGAGCATATTGCAAGATTTGGAGAGAAACTAGCCCGTCTTCCCTCGGGAACTAGAGCTTTCTGGGCGCTCGCTAAATCTGTGCAAGGAAACTTCTGTAGGCCATCCTTACCATCACTGCGCAAGGAGAATGACCTGTTGGCGCATACGGCAAAGGAGAAAGCCGATCTCTTGGGTACTCTATTTGCCTCCAACTCGACTTTGGATGACAGGGATAACTCACCACCTACCATCCCGCGGTTTGAGGGCTCCATGCCCGAAGTAAAATTTACGCATAGTACTGTCCGTAAAGCCCTGTTTGCCCTGGACATCAATAAGTCGAGTGGCCCCGACGGTATTCCTCCTCTTGTGCTCAGGACATGTGCTCCGGAGTTGGCACCAGTTCTAACGCGTCTTTTCCGACTCTCCTATTCCATCGGCGTTGTCCCGAATTCATGGAAGACAGCTTTAGTGCACCCGATCCCAAAAAAAGGTGACCGCTCTGATCCGTCCAATTATAGACCCATTGCTATTACCTCTTTGCTCTCCAAGATAATGGAATCCGTTATCAACCGCCAGCTCCTCAGGTATCTAGAGGATCACCAGTTGATCAGTGACCGTCAGTACGGTTTCCGTCACGGTCGGTCAGCTGGTGATCTTTTAGTTTACTTAACACATCGATGGGCGGCGGCCATAGAGAGCAAGGGCGAGGCATTAGCAGTCAGTTTGGATGTAGCGAAAGCCTTCGATCGGGTTTGGCACAAAGCGCTTCTTTCGAAGCTTCCTTCCTATGGGCTTCCTGAGAGATTGTGCCAGTGGGTTACCAGTTTTCTTACGGAGCGCAGCATCAAGGTCGTTGTCGACGGTTTTTGATCGGACTTAAAACCCGTAAATGCTGGTGTCCCACAAGGCTGCGTTTTGTCTCCCACTCTGTTCCTTCTGCATATAAATGACTTGTTGCAAGTTGACAACCTTCATTGCTATGCAGATGACAGCACTGGTGATGCACTATACACCGGCCAACGCACTCTTTCTCGGGATCACGTCGCTGAGTGCCGGAACCGACTTGTGTCTGAAATGGAATCCTTGCTTGAGCAAGTTTCCTCCTGGGGCCAGACTAATTTAGTCCAATTCAACCCCACAAAGACACAAGTCTGCGCGTTTACCGCAAAAAAATCACCCTTTGTCGTAACAGCTCGGTTTCAGAACACTCCCCTCAATCCTACAGCCAGTATCGGTATCCTTGGTGTCACCATCTCGAATGATGTTCAATTTCGTAGTCATTTGGAAGACAAAGCCATGTTAGCATCTCAAAAACTCGGCGTGCTCCGCAGAGCGGGGCGGTATTTCACTCCAGGCCAACGCCTGCTGCTATATAAGGCACAGGTTAGGCCTCACATGGAATACTGCTGTCACCTCTGGGCCGGAGCACCTCAGTACCAACTTCTGCCACTTGACCGCATCCAACATCGAGCAATTCGACTGGTTGACGATACAGATCTTACCGATCGGCTTGATACTTTAGCCTTGCGAAGGGACGTAGCTTCTCTCTGCGTCTTCTATCGCATTTACTATGGGGAGTGCTCCGAGGAGCTTTTCGGAACTTTACCTGCAGCTGAATTCCACCACCGCACTGCACGTCACAGGCTGCAATACCATCCGCACCACCTTGACAGCTGGCAGTCAACCACAGTGCGATTTAAACGGAACTTCTTGCCACGTACCACCACCTTGTGGAATCAGCTCTCTCATGCGGTTTTTCCGATGAATTATGACTTGGGGTGCTTCAAGAAACGAGCGTACATCTTTCTAAAAGGTCGGCAACCCACTTCAGAGTTGTCAAGCTCTGCAAGTGTTCATGGGCGGCGATGACCACTTACCATCAGGTGGCTCGCCTGCTCGTTTGCCCCCTATGCTATATAAAAAAAAAAAAAAAAAAATATAATAAAGCTGAAGAGTTTGTTTGTTTGAACACGCTAATCTCAGGAACTACTGGTTCGAATTGAAAAAATCTTTTTTTTTAATAGACCATTATTGAATTAGAATTGAATAGACCATTTATCGAGGAAGACTAATAGGAGCGAAGAAATAATGAAAAAAGAAATCGACGGGGACGAAGTCGCGAACAACGGCTAGTTATACACATTAACCTTTTTCTTGAATTACTCTATCTGATTTATAACCGCCTGATCATCGGTTGCGTAGTTTAAAAGATTTAAACATACATAGGGACAGACAGACGAAAGCGAATTTGTTTTATACTATGAATGCGTCAAAATAATTTTACTATGTATATCAGCCTATAACAGAGTTTATATACCAGCATACAATTACTACATTGAAATAGTATATAATTATAATTGTAGACGTTATGAAACGATGTTATATCAGACTGTTAGTTATAAACTTAATTATAAAGTAGAGTAGTCATAATTAGTAATATTCCATTTATATAATTACATATATTTAATAGCCTAAGAGACTTTTCATGAATATTATATGTCTACAACAAAATGGATAAGTAACTACTACAACAAAAACTTTAAAATACACTTCTTTTATATTAAGAATAATAAAAAACATTATAATCAATGGTCTATAATACTGTGTCCGATGGTTTAACTCGTATTTATGCAAGTATTAAACACAAGCCTACCACTTGAATAACTTTATCAGATAAAAAACCCGTATGAAAATCGGTTCCGCACTTTTAAGGATTTTAGCATGCATTTTACATAGGGACACACAGACAGAAGACAGAGACTTTGTTTTATTTATTTATTTAGATACTCTGAGAAGCTTACACAAAAGATATACTGAGTTGATACGACTGAGGGGCATTAAATTATACTACGTGTACTAACCGCGTTTAGTATTAATTAGAAACTGATAAAAAAAAAATAGTGACAAAAATAAGGTTTTTGTTTTTTCGGAACAAACTAAATATATTATAATTTAGAGAAAAAAGTAACGCCATTTGTAAATAAAATTCACTGACCTCAAGAAGTTTGGCAACGTCGCGTAGGTAGTTGTACCGCGCGCCGGCCGATGATGACGTAGACGAGCGGGCGCGGGGCGAGCGACATTTTGCTCACACTGTCTTCCCTATTACACTCGTATAAGAGTCATTTTCGTATAACTTCTTGCATTTTAGAAATTGTGATGCAAAGACAAGAGCGGCAACGCCTTTTGTTTATGTAATTTTAATGTGTATGACCCTTGGATAGAATCTCACAGCTGATTAGTGCAGATACATCGTGTCATTAAATAGCAAAACTTAGAAAATTTATTGCGGCTAAACTACTGATGTTATTTTAATGATTTTTTGAGTACGGTCTGAAAATTGGTAATAGTATACGTGATTAAATTTAATGCCCATATGTCGTATCAACCCTGTATACAGGTAAAATTATATTAAACTACTTATATTAACATGTGCTGCTCTTAATTGTGTATACAACTTTGACCAAATATACATTCACAAGGTTAACAGAATATAACTATGTATAGGTCGCGTCACGAATGTTTAGCGCTGGACGAGAATAGCTGCGCATCGGTAGAATCGCGCTCGTAATTGACGTATTGGTGCGAGAAAGACAACACGACTGGGGAACCAATCAACGCTCGCGCACCCCATGATCACGCGCCCCGCGCGCCGCGCCGTTACCTCGATACCTTATTTTTGACTTCTGCGCAGGTTTCGGTCAGCGCTAAAGATTCGTGACGCCACTTATAACAATAATGGTTTCTGTGGAGTGGTGGTACCACCTCCACATACCCAGTAATACTTATAGTAATCTTAATAGTAATGGGATTTAGTCATTTCGTTTGTTTAAAAGCATCATTTATGGGTAAATTTGAAGTTTAACGTTTTAATTAATACCGCGGTGTCAAAACCACAATTCGTACTGGGAAAAATTCGCCAGTAGTAAGTGTCAAATCTTAGAATCTGTTGAATGATTGAATATACAGTTAACTTCAAAAATTAATGAACACATTAAATATATCGTCTCGTCGCATCCTAGTAAATAAATTATTATTTAATGTTAATTGTAAACTCCCATTTTTTTTTCTCGAAGCGATACCATTTATGTATGTATTCTTGATGAATCGTAATATAAAATTAGTTCATTAAATTCTGTAGTTTTATGTACAATGATATCATATACCTACAGTATAGATACTGATGTCACATTTCACAATTTTGTTTGACAAGAATTAATATAATACCTATATCAATAATTGAAATATGTATATGAATCATTAGACATACTACTCTTGCTCTTTTTCTATTTTTAGCGAGAAGGTTATTCTATGGATCAATATTTTTTTTAGAATAAAAAGACACAAATTAAATGACTGTGGACTTCGTTTGACATTTAATTTACTTATACTGGAAATATCCACCAAAACATTTTTAAATAAAAATGTACCTATTGTTTTCGTTTGTTTGGACTTAGACATTACTATTAACTTGTGTATGCTATAGAAACAAATATTTTTTATGCATAATATTATTTATATGGAACAACTGAGAAATGTTACGTCTAATGATTCGATGTCGAGATGTTGTATATATAGTATCTCAAATAAATACCATAAGCGTGATTCAGACGTACGAAATAAATTGAAAAAATATCCAATTACATATCTTTATGTGCATATAAGAAAACAACATTTTAATGAGGCATTTCGTCCATTAAGTTTGGCTAAACATTGTTAGAACAATACAAGTTCAATACTCTTTGGAAAATCTTGTTGATCGATTGTATAGAACAAAAGCCAGTAAATATAAACATGTACTGGTTTAAATGCACAGACGAGATACTTCGTGCTTCGCAAATTAATTGATCCCAGTATAAATGTTTCTAGTGTCTTCAATTTAATATTACAAATGTGTCGTGTGTTTTCCAGTATTTATAGGAAGTATACAGATAAGCTTGTATGAGACTCTTAGCTAATTATTTATTTATTTATTTCCACTTTAATAAACAGTAATAGCAAGAGAACGAAAATACAATTTACAAAATTAGGTGGAAAAAAGCATTAATACGATCAAATTGAGAAACCACCTTTTTTTAAGGACGGTTCATAAAAAAGATATCACAAGTCTAAGAAAAAACAATTGTCAAATAAATGAAAGTTTATTTTTAAACACAATGCTAGGAATGCTTTATGCGATTTTTGAAAAATTTTAACATTTAAACTGTTCCGCTGTTCCAGGCGAAGATAAATCTGACAGAACAATAAAATAAATTCCAAATGAAAAATAGTATTCGGCAATTAGGTACTTAAATTACTCGAATATTTCTCATAATTTAAAGATTATAATAAATAAAATTTCTTGCATAACTGTAGAAAATAGTTAAGAAACGGACTCTTGTTTCTAAAGGTTGAAAAGGATACAAAATATTTCTCTGGTAATTATACTATACAAATCCTATTTTTAAAAAGTTTAATTAATGTTGCTATGCACCAAAATATAAATAATTACATGACAATGGCAATAAAAATATTATGAAAAAAAATTAAAATGATTGAAGTTAACATTTCTGAGTGACCTATAAAGAATAAAACATTGATTTGTAAAATAAAAACTATTATATTTCTTATGAACGTATCCATATTTATTCGTTACCAACAAAATAATACAAGAATATATTACCTATATATATTAACTAGTCGATATTTTATAAACTTCGAAATAATATTGCGAAACCTGTATTAATTTTAATGTCCTTTTAAAGTTAAAATTAAAAAATATAATTTAAGATTATTATTAAGAGCCTTTCAATGTTAAGGCCAAGGT
>JADANM010005989.1:7679032-7693490 GCA_026213755.1 Eurema hecabe
TGTACCTTAGCAAGTAAATAAACGCCTGCCAAAATTTAATTGGTAAAAGCGAGGATCAAAGACCAGCTGTAACTTTCAACTAGGCGCCTCGTATCCAATATTGAGATTATTGAGTCTTGACAATTGTAATAATTCACAAACTCCTAACTAATTTGTTTGCAAAGTGTCTTAATGAAAATTGGTTGTTTAATAAATTGGAGATTTATGTTTATCTTGATAGTGATTAGTTAATCTTATAGTTATCTTATCTTACCTATATTTTTTTTATATTAACGATTGTTAAGCTTGTATATGTTTAGTTAATTCCTTATGAATCAGTCTACCTCTCGTTGAAAATCGTATGAAATTTCGAGCTATACGTTTTAACTATAAAATATAATGTACTAAAGAAGCGACAAAGTATTTCGATATAAAAATAGTTCAATTTATTCAATCGTTTAAAGAATGTAATAGTTTTTTTAATATATCAATGAAAAGTTTTCAATAGTTTATTTGAAGTTTAGTTAAGAAGTAGCTTTACTTTTATTCTGAGATTTTAAATATTACATATATTAATCGTTATTACTTTTACCGTTATAGTATACTTTCTTATAGGTATTAATTTTTTTATCTGCGTAATTATCTTTCCCATTTTAAAACCAGGTAAAAAAATACATACATATATACGATTATTGGTCTCATGTTCTAAGGTTTTTTTTTTAAATTATAGCTAGTGTCTTCACCCGTCTGGTCGTGGCTGCGAGTGGGCTGGGTGTTCACGGACTGCTTCCTGCTGCTGAGCGGCACGCTCGCCGCCTACAGGTCGTCGAGCAGAACCAGCGCGTTCACCAAACTAGCTTCTAAGTATCTGAGGTGAGGTTGTAGCTGCTATAGGTCGCGTCACGAATGTTTAGCTCTGGACGAGAATAGCTGCGCATCGGTAGAATGGCGCGAGTAATTGACGTATTGGTGCGAAAAAGACAACACGACTGGGACAACCAATCAACGCTCGCGCACCCGACGATCACGCGCCCCGCGCGCCGCGCCCTTACCTCGATACCTTATTTTTGACTTCTGCGCAGATTTCGTTCAGCGCTAAAGATTCGTGACGCTACTTATAGATGGAGTTTGGTAGAAACATCTTGAATTTACTTAAAAGATAAATTACGTGTCATGTTGTCTGCGATTGAATCTTAAACTATTGAACCGATTTTAAATTAAATTAGCACACCTGTGCAGTTTAATCCAACTTTAAAGATAGGATAGCTTACATCATAATATATGTGAGCAAAGAGGGGAGGATCGCTAGTCTACTTTTTAAATAAGTCTTGAATCACAATTGTGATATTAGTTTTTATCTTTTTTATATTATGGTGCTTACTTTAATATAAAAAGGTGAGGGTTGCCTAACTGAGCAGGTTTACTTGAACAGTGAGCGAAGTGTCTCAGTCGTTGCCAGCCTTCAAGACAAAAATAGAAAGGCTTTTGTGATAAAAGAGAATAGAGGAGAGAAAATGGCAAAAATCCTTTCTCATTGCTAAAAAAGTAAGATGGATATTCATTTTGAAGTATATGCTTTTCTCAGCATATATACCTAAAATTTGTAAAAAGACGAAAAAATATATCTAAAAAAGTATATTCAATATAAAAACGTAATGATGATAAATGACGATAACTCTCCACACTTACTAGCTTTTAGTTAATTAGTATTTTTTTGGTTTATCTTACGTAGGAATTATAAAAAAATGTCTTCATCGAAATTCAAGAAATTCAGTTATGTATTAGAAATCTTAACAAAATGTACCTCCGTAATCCAGGCTTCCATACGGAAAGTAACTCTGTCTGTCTGTCTGTCCTTCCATCACGTTAAAACTACTGAACCGACTCCTTTTTTTTTAAATCGACTCCCAAAAGTTTGCGCGAGGGGTTGAAACTTTTTATAATTTTACGCTTCCACGGCCAAACCGCTGGACCGATTGTAATGAAATTTGGTATACAGATGGTTTAGAGCCTGAGATAATACATGGAAAAAAGGGTCATAAGGGGGAAAGGGGGGGGCCAAAGTTTAATGACAGTCCACGCGAACGGAGTCGCGGGCAACAGCTTGCGCGGGCAGCAGTATTGTATAAAGGTGATAATTGGTATTTTAGCGGGTTTCTAAAAATATACAATAACTTCGCATCTATGTTTAAAACACGTGACATTTTTTATTAAATCCTGCAAAACTAACATGCCATAAACGTCTAAAGCATTTTAGTCACAATTTGGGACATAGTTTATATGCGTTGTTGTCATAATTCATTTGAATATAAGATGTATTAGGTTATTAGCATGAACGTATTATTTGTTCTAATGATTTATCACATAAGGAAGTAAAGCTTTTTGGCGATTATCACTGTATAGATGGCCTTGTTTATCGATTTTATCCGCGTAAAATCCGATGACGCTTCTAAGTCTAAACTTTTCTATTTTTCTTTTTTCGGGGGAAATTCTGTTACGAATACTTGCATAGTTCGGGCAATGACGACGGGCCACTATCGATTAATATCCCTCGATAGATCGATATACAGCCATATATGCTACGTACGTAATGTGATTTTCCTCCGGTAAAACCATTTTGATATTCATATTAGCATATTGGTACTTTCTCCAATCCTATTCCGAACAGAATTCAGACGACCGCTTGGCGCAGTGGTAACACAACGCGCTTTCTGCGCGAAGGGTCGTGGGTTCGATTCCCACACCGGAAAAATATATTTGTAATTTACATTTGTATTTTTCTGGGGTCTGGGTGTTGCTATGTATTGTATGTATGTATTTACAAAAGAAAAGTAATGTATATGTAATTTATTCCGTTATCTAGTTGCCATAACACAAGCTTCGGCTTAGCTTGGAACTAGATGGCGCTGTGTATAAATGTCCTGAAAATATTTATTTATTTATTATTTATTTATTATATAGTATATTGTGTCTTATATCTCTTAATTTTTATTTTTTTTAATACAGATTAACACCAGCCCTTTTAGCAGTGTTGTGGTTCTACGCGTACGTATGGGATCACATCTCGAGCGGGCCCCGGTGGGGGACACTAGTCACGAAGAACGCTGAGATCTGCCAGAATGGATGGTGGTGGAATATGTTGTACTTGCAAAATTATTTCGGCATGGATAAAATGGTAAGGAGAATTGTTTACTTTTTACTTAATTGTGTATTTCTTAATTGAATTATTGTGTCTGTTCTTTTAGATTAAATCAATATTTGTTATTTTTGTCACTGCACATGTAGTTTTTTGGGCTCGATATAAGCTTTAGTTGAAACATGCAACGTTAAGCATTATGTTGTAATTGGAGAACGTTGACTATAAGTATGCCAATATTCATCCTTCATCTGCACGTGACAATTCGCTTCATCTATTTCTAAATTGAGAGAAACCCCGAGCTTGTGAAAGTGTTTCGTGGTGTTTTTGACAAACTCAAAGTCACAAGTATCCTTATTCAATTATATTAACACTGTTGAATCAACAAGGTAAATGTTGTTTACCACCGTTTCGGAAGGCAGTTTCTACAGAGAAGAACCGGCAAGAAACTCTGATAGCTCTTTTTTTTTTTTTTTTTTTTTATAACATAGGGGGCAAACGAGCATGCGAGCCACCTGATGGTAAGTGGTCATCGCCGCCCATGAACACTCACAGAGCTTGTCAACTCTGGAGTGGGTTGCCGACCTTTTAAAAAGATGTACGCTCTTTTCTTGAAGCACCCTAAGTCATAATTCATCGGAAATACCGCATGAGAGAGCTGATTCCACAAGGTGGTGGTGCGTGGCAAAAAGTTCCGTTTAAATCGCACTGTGGTTGACTGCCAGCTGTCGAGGTGGTGCGGATGGTATTGCAGCCTATGACGTGCAGTGCGGTGGTGGAATTCAGCTGCAGGTAAAGTTCCGAAAAGCTCCTCAGAGCACTCCCCATAGTAAATGCGATAGAAGACGCAGAGAGAAGCTACGTCTCGTCGCAAGGGTAAAGTATCAAGCCGATCGGTAAGATCTGTATCGTCAACCAGTCGAATTGCTCGATGTTGTATGCGGTCAAGTGGAAGTAGTTGGTATTGAGGTGCTCCGGCCCAGAGGTGACAGCAGTATTCCATGTGAGGCCTAACCTGCGCCTTATATAGCAGCAGGCGTTGGCCTGGAGTGAAATACCGCCCCGCTCTGCGGAGCACGCCAAGTTTTTGAGATGCCAACTTGGCCTTATCTTCCAAATGACTGCGAAACTGAACATCATTCGAGACGGTGACACCAAGGATACCGATACTGGCTGTAGGATTGAGGGGAGTGTTCTGAAACCGAGCTGTTATGACAAAGGGTGATTTTTTTGCGGTAAACGCGCAGACTTGTGTCTTTGTGGGGTTGAATTGGACTAAATTAGTAGCTCTATTTAAAAAAAGAACATACAATTGTGAATATAAACAAAAATGTATTTATACATTTACACACGAAAAAGGTCACCATCCTGCGAGCGTTTAAAAACATCTAAATATATATAATTCAAAGGTGACTGATTGACATAGTGATCTATCAACGCACAGCCCAAACCACTGGACGGATCGGGCTGAAATTTGCCATGCAGGTAGACGTTATTATGTAGGCATTTACTAAAAAAGGATTTTGATCAATTCTACCTTCAAGGGGATAAAATAGGGGATGAAAGTTTGTATGAAAATCCACGCGGGCGGAGTCGCGGGCAACAGCTAGTAATACAATAAGCTGAACGTTTTGCGCTATTATGGGGAAACGTAGATGAGACACGTGTATGTGTGTGCGGCAGTGCGCGGCGCAGAGCCACCAGCTGGCGCTGGACCTGCAGCTGTCGGCGCTGGGCGCCGCGCTGCTGTGGGCTCGTGCAGCCGCGCCGCGAGCAGTGCTGGCCGCACCGCTGCTGCTGGCGCTGGCGGCCCACTCGCGCTACACCGCCTTCCGCGACCACCGCCTCACATTCATCGCCTATCACGGCGTCAGGTACCTATAGAGCTAGAGTTAGAGTTAGAGATAGAGTTAGAGTTATAGTTAGTTTCAAGTGCAGAGACAAAGTTAGAGGCAAAGTCAAATAAGAGTCAAATTTTATGTCAAAATCAGAAGCAAAGGAACAGTAAGAGTAAGGGTCAGAATCAGAGTTAGATTCAAAATCAGACTCAAAGTCTGACACAGTCATGATAGTAAAAGCTAAAATGAATACAAAATGAAAAGTTAGCAATAAAGTGAAATCAAAATTCAAACATCTTTATTTTGCATAAAACTGTGCTTTATAAAACACAATTGTATTAAATGTATTAAAACATAAATAGCAAAACGTATTATAGAAACTATAACGCAAAGTAAAACAAGACATACACAGATTTATCAAAAACCAACCAACTTATATTAGTATCTAAATAAATAATATTTTAAGATGTTATTAATATATTAATTTAAGCCAGTATTAACTAAACAAGAGCTATATTTCGAAACTTGCATAACCTATAATATACAAGTACTTCCTGTCCGGAAATTGAAGCCACGGTCGTTAGATTCGGCAACTGGCTAGCTCGTATTACTCAGTAAACCTTAACTAACCTTAAGATTTAAAAAATTATTATAATTTTTTGCATATAGCATGACGATAGGGTATGAAAAAAAATTGTAAAAAAATAGACCGTCAAGAAACGGATCTAAGAAGATAATATAATACTCGTCGTAATACTTTCTGCTTTGTCAAAATAGCAAAGGATTACTTAGATTTAGCGCATTAAAGGGGGTAATTACGTCGCGTCACGAATCTTTAGCGCTGTACGAAACCTGCGCAGAAGTCAAAAATAAGGTATCGAGGTGACGGCGCGGCGCGCGGGGCGCGTGATAGTCGGGTGCGCGAGCGTTGATTGGTTGTCCCAGTCGTGTTGTCTTTCTCGCACCAATACGTCCATTACTCGCGCGATTGTACCGATGCGCAGCTATTCTCGTCAGCGCTAAACATAATTGACGCGTACTATAAATACGTTTCCAGCGTCCGTCAATTGTACCGCACGGGGCTGATGAGCTACACGTCAGCGCTGCACCGCTGCTCGCCCTACCTCGTGGGGCTGGCGCTGGGACTCGCGCTTCGAAAACCACCCTTAACGAGCAAGGTAATTTACATTTGTATTTGTCTGGGTTCTGGGTATTGCTGTTTTATGTGTATGTATTTATAACTAGCTGTCCCAAAGCGAACTTCGTTCATGCTGTGCCTATCCTATCCGAAACCTTATACCCTAAACACTATTTTTTTTTGCTTAAGGAACCATATTAGCGCAATATTCTAAAAAATAATTGTGTAAATCCGTTCAGCTGTTATCGAGTTATGCGCTTAGCACAATTACAGTTTCAATTACAATAAAGAAGAAGACGTCTGTACCCGGATATATATTATAAAAATATCTTCAATGTAGTAGCAATAAAATATCAAATGCATCAGATGTTGAGCAAAAAATTATATTTAAGTTTTACGAAATGTACAAAAACTTCGCATAAAAGAGGTTTTGACCTCAAAATACATTATTTCGATTATACGAAATATATTTGCGATAAAATATGAACTTTTAATGTGTTAGATGAAAAGTGAATATAATAAGACTAGATGACCCGACGCGACTTTGTTCGCGTTGTACCTATCCTACCTATCATACAAATGGTTTTTCCCGCTACCTCCTGTTCCCTTGGGAATTTTGCAATATCCTTGCAACTAAACTTTAAGTTTACTAAAGTACCTGCATGCCAAATTTCAAGCGTCATCTAAAGTGGTTTAGATTTTTCCTACAAAAAGATTTTCCCTCTATTTCCCGTCCCCGTGGGAAATTCAGAAATTCCCTTCTTAGTCCACCTCCAGGGTACCTAAGCTACGTTCCTTCCAAGTTTCAAGTGCCTACGTTTAGCCGTTTAGGTTGTGCGTTGATATGTCAATCAGTCAGTCAGTCAGTTTCTCCTTATAGTCCTCCTTATAATATTACTAGCTGTTGCTCGCGACTTCGTCCCCGTCGGATCTATTTCTATTATTATCTTATAGTGAGTCATACTTAGAAGATAGACATATACTGTCGCGGACTTTTTTTTAGATCATTTAAAGAGGAATAATTCTTTCATATACATATATTATTCTTGTATCTTGAACCGTTTTCGCAGCGCACGCAAAGGAAGCCCTCAAAGATGAATAATTTTCCCCGTTTTTTTTCATATTTCCATTATATCTTCGCTCCTATTTGTCGCAGCGTCATGTTATGTAGCCTAAAGCCTTCCTCGATAAATGGTCAATTCAATAAAAAAAGAATTTTTCAATTCGAACCACTAGATCCGGAGATTAGCGCGTTCAAACAAATAAACAAACAAACAAACAAATAAACTCTTCAGCTTTATATATTAGTATAGATAGATATCTAGATTGTAATAAAGTGTAGCAGAGTTTTCGATACCAATGGATCATTAAAATTTCAGTTAAAACTGGTAACATTGATTACAAAGCAACTTACTATAAGCTGGTTTTAGTGTATCTTAATTAGTTTGAACTTAACAGACAGAATAACTTTAGTATATTTTATTATGTTCAAATGTGTGCAGTACACAGTACAGTTTCGTTGTACTGTGTATAGGTATCATTTCTCCTATCTTTTCTCAATAAAAGTAGGCTTTCGGCTTTTATCCCACAGTTTAGACACCGACAGTACCGACCTATATCAAATAAATTTTATCAAGTGGATGGAATAAAAATTATGATTATCTTATCTTATTAAGTGTTAATGTTAATTGTTCATAAATTATCATATACTAGATGCTACCCGCGACTCCGTCCGTGTGGAATTTCATAAAAGCTTTGACCCTTCCCCCCTTTTAACCCTTTTCTCCAGTTCAAAAGTACCCTAATATGCTTATCTTAGGCTCTAGACCATATGTATTACTCGAGAACCGAAATTACACAAGTAAAACCGCGGGGCCCGAGTTTTATATAGTTATAAAAGTGCATCTTATGTAATGCACTAAGAAAATCTTTATTTTCCACCATTTCTTGGACCTCTCATCTATCGTAAACATGTAAATGCAACATGACATATGTTAGCAAATAGTTTGCTTTGCATACATCGAGTGTCGTGTTGATTTTGAGTTCATAGTTCTTGTTTATAATACGCTTGCAATTTTATGTTAAATAGCAGGATAATTTAAATCAAAAATGTATGTTAAATGAAACTGTTATACATAAAACAAAAGAAAAGATTAATGCTACTAGGGAAGAAATGTTTGACGGTCTATTTGTGGAACGTTTCGTGGTAATAACATTCCTAGGAAATGCGTTCGCCACAAATAATTGACTTTATATTTATTAGTATAGGGACTAGACCTTCAACTTTCCTAGTTTCTACTCCAAATATTTTGTAATAACGAATAACCAATATACCTACGTATTTTTGTACGTACCTTTATTTGGTACTTTACAGTTATTCATATTTTTTAAGGGCCTATTCACTTAAATCTTAGATAAGTAATTCGATTATAGACATACCGGAAACAAAAATAATAATCGTTTGATTTCTATCAAACATGAATCAATAGTAATTTCGATGAAAATTGCGTTTTTAAAGACAGTAAATCTATCCATAAACATTACTTAGGCTTCAACTCAGATATGGCATTTAAGATAATTTAATAAACATGAAAAAGTTAAATAATTTTTAATTAAAATGTTTTGTTAACATAAAAATATAAATATAAAAAAAAACAACATAACAAAAACATTAAGCGTTACAACGGAAATATATTTTTTATGTCATTATATCTTTTATTTCTCTACTTACACGTGTTAAGAATAAAATTTAAATTAATGCATTTATTTAATGGGTAGGTCGTCTAGATACAGTTTTTAAGGTTCTGCGAAACCTTGTTGTCCAACTTTTGGGTACGTTTTTACATAAAGCCGAAAACATTATCAATACATGGTATAAAACAAAATCACTTCCTTCAATCTGTCTGCTTGTCCGCTTAAGTCTTTAAAACTACGCAGCCGATTTTCTTCTTTTATAAGATAGAGGTTTATGTGTATAATTAATAGACACATCTATAAATGCGTTTGAATCCGCAGGGTACGACTTGTTAGTAGTAAAACATTTGACGACGATCTCGTCTGATCGTAAGTGAAGATACGGCCTAAGATGTGTCATATCTGCTAAGGAGCTTATGCACCTAAAAGGCACCTTAAAATATCCAAGTTAAAGTCCCTAGGAAAGATGCTGGAAGAATTCCAGTCCTTAGCGGTTCTCAGAACTGTTATGTTTACTTATATATTCACTGCGTTACTAATTATAATGATAATGATATAACATTTTTGCAACAATTCATGCTTGCGTAATTCATCCATCTGAGTTGGTATTTTTAGTTTCGTTCTTTGATTTAATCTTTGATAACTATATAAAGATAATAATTCTTTAATATACATACCGACATCTTTAATATTTTTTATTTGCTCGAAGTCGGATTCATAATCATGTTAATAACAAAAAAGGCGTTCCTTTGTTCTGTATGTTAGTTATTTTAGCAAAAATACTCACGCTAAGACCAAAATTTTCCAACGCCTGAGAGAGACCTGTTTTGTTTTTTTATGATGTTCTGTAAAGTGCTATAAATCTTCGTTACCTACTTGTATTTAAGTATTTGATTTTTGTTTACTAATATGCTCATAAAATACGTTTTATATTTAAAATGATTCCGATATATTGCACTAAAAGTCTAAAGTGTGCCTTGCACTCTGAGATACTATTATTTTATCTGGCTAACATGAATTCAAAAAGAATGTTGATAAACTTGGGCAGCCTATATGTATGTATTTACCTAAGTATTTTCAAACGTTGCATCTCAACTATTCCATTTAAATGAATGAAGTGTCTATAACTCGTATTAAAGACGCGAGATATAGGCTGTAGGAATTACAACTTGGAGTGCTTGAAGAAGAGAGCGTACAACTCTTTTAAAGGTTGGCAAGCCACTCCAGAGCTGTCCAGCTCCGCGGGTGTTCACGGTTGGTGGTGACCATTGTCCATTAGGTGGCTTGCTAAAGCTTGTTTCCCCCCTATGTTATAATTCCTCAAGAATGTTGGATCGTAGGCTAATGAGGTGTCAAAAATTTGTTATACGCGACTTATATAGGTTACTAGGTGCTGCCCGCAACACCGTCCGCGTGGACTTTGACCCCCCCCTTTCCCCCTTTTAATCCTTTTTTCCAGTTAAAAAGTAGCCTATGTTATTTCTCAGGCTCTAGACCATCTGTGTACCAAATTTCGTTCTAATCTGTTCAGTGGTTTTAGCGTGATGCGAAGACAGACAGAGTTACTTTCGCATTGATAATATTAGTATGGATAGTTGTTCAGACTTTTCCCCGTTGGTCGTAGTTGTTGATCTGCCTGGGCTGGGCGGTGAGCGCGGGGCTGTGGGGCGCGGTGGGGTGGGCGGGCTGGGACAGCGGGGCGCTGCGCCACCAGTACGAGGCGGGCGCGGCGGCGCGCTACGCGGCCGGCGCGCCGCTCGCCGCCGCGCTTGCCGCCGCCTGGCTGCTGTACGCCGCGCACCACGGATATAGCGGTGAGTACTTTTTTTTTATACCTATCTCCTCCAACGTGATCGGAGCCATTTGTTTACTTTGTCATTCATACTAGTTCTCGCTTTTGTGCCTACTTTCATTCTTCATACAATTCTTTCTTTCATTCATCCTCTTTCATTTCTTTACTGGGTGGGACTCCCAGTTTCCCTATCTATAGCGGTGAGTTCATTCCTTCTAGAACATTCCATCAGGCCATAAACTCCTTCTAGAATGTTCTGTAATGTCTAGAGCAGTGTATACCATGTGGAATACAATACTTAATATCTATAACGAGCAATTGTAAGTAATTTAACAAATTAAAAAAACATACGAATTTGCCCACATTAGTTATGTTTTTAAAGGTTTCTTAAACATGTCATTGTTAAAACTTGAATAAAGATAAATTTATAATGGGACCAATCCTTACAATTACATAAAGGATCAATCGAAAAAATCGGTTCACCCAGCTAACTGGGTGAAAACTTCTAAAAAAGAAAGAGTTGCAAAACTTCTCCTTTTTGAAGTTGGTAAAAATATTTAAGTAACACACAAAAATGTAAAAATATTTATGTAACACACACAGATGTACCTATATTTGACTGAAGCATATAATTAATGACTAGATTATCGAGACACGTGACGAGTTTGTTTCTCGTGATTTTAACCATACTAACTCATTAACTACATTATTATTTTTCAATAATTTAGTATAATTTCAACTGATGATCTACGGTAGTGATAACGTACAATAATAAATTTAAATTTTATTATCTATACTTAATTATTTTTAGAAATAGATTCCTGTTACATAAAAATTGTCAGGACCAATCTTAAAACTAATTTTAAATTTAATCTCTTCTTACCTTAGTAACTTAACATTGTTCTACCAAATGATTGTGATAATTACCATTTTACCATTAAGCTACTTAACTAAGGGACTTTAAATCCTGTCATCCAGGGATCCTATCGAAGATTCTCTGCAGCAGACCCCTGTTGCTGATCAGCCGGATCTCGTACGCGATGTACTTGACGCAGTTCGTGGTGTTCCTCACCAACGCAGCTACCGTCAAGACTTCGCGAGAATTCACCCTCATATCATTGGTATGTTCTTTCATTTGATACTAGTTCATCTTGATCTATTTCATATTTCTAGAGTTATAATTATTTAGTAGGTACATAGGGGCACAACTGAAGTCTTTTTATCAGGCGAGTGACCCGATAAAAAGTGGTCATCGCCATCCTTCAACACTCTTGGAGTTTAACATCTTTAGATACACTTATTAAGTTTTTTATTTTGAACGTAATAATATTACGTCTATTATGTAGATGCTAACTGAAACTGTTTTTCTTAAATTACAGATAGACTTGCAAGAGATAACAGCGATATTTTTATCGGCGATTGTATTAACATTAACTCTAGTCATACCGATGCAAACACTGCCCGATATTTTATTTAAGGAGAAAAAGGAGGAGGAGTCTGAAAAAGACAAAGAAAACTGCGAGAGCACCAATGAAATTCAACACGAAGAAGAAGAGAAGAAGGAAGTTCCAGCTCCGAGAAGATCGCTTTTAGCTCATAGAGAAGTACTTGAAGAGATTCCTGAAATGGAAGTGGAATACGAAAGCCAAAGAGAAGATAGGAATCTAGAAGAGATTTTAGAAGAAGAGGACGAAGATGGGTTGGAAGACGATGAAATAGACGATTTAGAAATAATTGAAGAAGAACAAGAGGAACAAGAGGAGCAAGGAGAAGAGGATTTTTGGGGTGGAGAGGAAATGAGAGGGAATGGGGAAGATAGAGAACTCGCTGAGTGGGAGTGGGCTAACGGCAATAGAAGCGGTGCTCAATACTATCGATACAGTAGATAATCGATGTTAATAAATATTGAATTAAAAGCTAATTTTTATTTATCTCTCTTTTTTAGGATTCCGAATCTAAAGGGAAAAACGAAATCCTCATCAGATCGCTCCTGTATTCCTGTCTGTCTATTAAGGCCTTATATTTCAGAAACGTGTGAGGGTGTTATAATTTAAGCTGTCTTTGGTCACTTGAAGTAATTAACATAACTTTAACAAATCAAACTAACCAGAAATAAATTATTGTATTTTTATGGTTTATTTATGGGATTTAATTTTAATTTACTAAAACACGATTGGTATCCACCATGTATCCACCGATCTATTCTTTATTGAACGCTATCAATTTATATGCTAATTTCGTTGGTTCGTTAGTTAAAACTTAAAACTAATGTAAATCACTGACCGACAAAAAATCTTTTGCTGTCTACAAAATAAAATATTTACATATAAAAAATTATACTCGCATAGCTATAGATATATAAAATAGAATTTAAATTACTTCAATAAAATTGACAACAATTTTCAAAACGAAAAAATATAGTATAATTGCAAGTATTTTAAAATACTTTAAAACTGTTTGAGATTGAATAACACTGAATTACAAGCAATTTTTAACACTTTTGAATAAATGTATGTATAACTTTACAAAGCCACACATTAGTTATCATTAAAAGCATTTAATGTGCTTTTAAAATGCAAAAACATTCTTTTTGGAGTCCTTTAATAAAATATAATTGACCCTCCCAGCAAAATAATATTTGATAATCGAAAAGCCGTATTGAAACAATAAACGCGTCGAATTACATACCAACCCAACCGGTTTTAACAAAATTTCGATATTGTAAGCGAAGTATCAATTATCTAACATTTTGATTTATGTAAATTCCGAATTTTTCGAACATATCATATCTATTTATAGCTTTAGACTTAAATATCAAGTTCGATTCAATAAATGTTATTTAGCTTTGAACATCATTCGATAAATTGGAAATCAAATACAGCAGCGCTAGCTGCGTGTACTTATTGTTGGTATAAGAGTAGTCGTATTTCCAATAAAGTTCTATGAAAACCTTACTATAAACATTTCTATCGAAATAGACCGGTCTAGGCGGTACCACGTGAAACAATGACTTGGACTAATCGTAACTTATTCCATTGATCGCTCCTGCCTCGCTCAGTCAGTGTTGATCGGCGCGCGCGCAAGCACTATGCTCAAATATATTATCATCCTCACATTAGCGTGCGCGATCGTCGCTGAAAATGACACAAACATCGATCAACAAGTCCTAAAGCGCCTGGCCGCTGTCATAGGCGACGACAAAAATGTTGATCAACGGGATATAACGCGATTGTACCGGACTGCTCAAATTTTGGGGATCGACAGGGAGTTAGTTGATCGGATTTTTAAGAGGGTAAATGATACTGATAGGGTGATACATAAAGATAAAGGGTATAATGTGTATTCGGATGCTGAGAAGGGTCCGTTAGGGGAAAGTCCAGATTACGCGTCGTCGGTGGTCCTGGCGAGTGATTTGTTGTCCTTGACGAGTGCAGTCAGCAATGTTCCTGATAAACTGTGCCGGGAACAGGGCTACATGTTCCTGGACGGCTTGCTGTCGAACAAACGATGGGCTTTGAAAAGTAAGTGCGCATAATATATTTTAGACAATTAAAATTTTAAGAAGTTATTGACCGTAACACAATGGCCACATTTAGAAAGTTATTAATCCAAGAATGCCTACTAAATTTATTCCAAAAAATGTGCCTATATTATTTTCAAGAAATAATAAAAAAAATAATACTTTCATGAAATATTATCTTAGATACCCAAAAATTATTCATTTAATACAAAACAATTAGCATCTTAAAATCGTTTCATTTTAAGCAGATTAAAAAATAATATCTCAAAATTTATTTTTCCTGATCATTTTAATTCATAGTTAAAACGATTATTATGAATGCTCTTACGCATGCGTTTTTTATTTCTCTCAAATTATGATA
>JADANM010005989.1:7703060-7760504 GCA_026213755.1 Eurema hecabe
GTAGTTTTAAAGATTATAACAAACATAGGAATATAGGTACAGATAAAGTCCCTTTGTTTTATATTATGTAGTTTATAGTTTATGTAGAGACAAAAGACGAAACGTGTCACGATACCAGGTTTTAAAACTAGTACTACTTAAAAGTAGTACAGCGCCTTGAGGACTGAGGTGAGCGAAAAATGCTTCAAATCTTAAAGTATTCATTTGTAGAATTTGAAAATTTGAAATGCTTGTATAACAAAATTATCCGCAAGGAATTACGGCGAAGTATTTTATTTTAGCTAATACTAGAATAATTTTGAAACTCGACGCGTAATCCAAAAATTTAACACGTAGACAAACAAAACTGAAATATTAACTATTAGCAAACTAATAGCAATTTATATTGCCAATATTTACATACAGGCGTGAACTATGTAAAATATATTTTGCGTAACAGTTTATTGTTTATATTATGTATTACGTCATAATGTATAACATATTATAAGTTAATAATAATCGTTAAAGTAAATTTATCATTAATTAATTAGAAATAGTAAAAACAATTTTCGATCTGTGCTCCTAGTAACACAAAAGGCGATTAATTGTAACATTATACATATAGGTCGCGGCACGGATGTTTACCGCTGGACGAGAATAGCTGCGCATCGGTAGAATCGCGCTCGTTATTGACGTATTGGTGCGAGAAAGACAACACGACTGGACAACCAATCAACGCTCGCGCACCCGACGATCACGCGCCGTCCCCTCGATACCTTATTTTTGACTTCTGCGCAGGTTTCGTTCAGCGCTAAAGATTCGTGCCGCTACTCAATGTCTAATTCCTTACCTCGGCGATCTTCACCCTATTGGTGTAGGGCATGTGGGCGAGCGGCAGGAACTTGTGCGCGACGACTAAGGCCAGCGTGGCGAGCGCGCGCAGCCCGTGCACGGCCGGCAGCTCGCCGCGCGACGCGGGCCCTGTTAGCTTCTTCAGAGTTCGCGGTAAAGAAAACGCGCTGATGAATCCATCTGTTGCGAGATTTATTGTTTTTTTATACATATATCTTGACTAATATGATGCTACTCTAACATGAATATGTTAGAGTATCGAAATCATTGAGTAGGTAAAGAGAATTCTTTACCTACCTCGACCATTCCTAAACATATGAACCGAAATTTCTTGACACAAAATTAGGCTAATAATATTTGTGTTGGGAAATAATCGTCATACGTTGATGAATCCATCTGTATCAAGAATTATTGTTTCTTGATATAGGTACAAATGTCTTGACTAATATGTTGCTATTCTAACATACTCTCTTTAGCTACTCAAGGGTTTCGATCAGTCCTAAACATATGAACCGAAATTACTTGACACAAAATTAGACTTATTATATTTGTGTCATACGTTGATGAATCCATCTGTATCAAGATTTTTTTGGTACATATATCTTGACTTAAAAATATCGTTCTGTCATTACTATCCCATACATTTGTTAATTATACCAAATTGGTAATATAGGAATTTCACTATGTCTTTACAAGCGTGATATAAAAAAAAGCAATCAATTAATTTTTATATTATATTTTTATTACACTTATACACAGCGCTATCTAATCCCACGCTACGCAGAGCTTGTGACATGGCAACTAGATAACGAATAAATTACATATACATACTTTTATTTTGTAAATACATACATAAAAACACCCAGACCACAGAAAAACACAAATATAAATTACAATTTTTCCGGTGTGGGGATCGAACCCAGAATACAGTTGTGCTACCACTGCCACAAGCGGTCGTCAGCTTTTTAATTTAAATGATGGGCAACTGATAGAAATAGATATTAATTCGATTAATAAAACATTTTATAATAATTATTTAGCTAATGAATAGCACCTAACAGTATTGTATTATTTGTAACACATGAAATATTAAACCATAAATTTGCACAATGGGGAAGCAAACAATAGGATAAGTTTATTAAGCGATTTTCTTCGACAGTTTTGTGATGGTTAATCATTTTGTTGTTGGGATGTTTTGGTCTTTAATAGAACGTAATTACTTTTATATTTAACTAATGTTGTTCCGCGGTTTCACTTGCTTTCAAACTGATTTTTATTCATTTACAGTCGAAATAGTAGGTATTAATGCGATTCTCAAAATTTCAGTAATTCAGTAAATTATGATATAATACTTGAAACTAAAACTGAAAATGTAGACGAGAATGGGATTTAAAACAGAAAAATAAGTTTTAAAGGAAATTGAAAAAATACAAGGACATTTATTTTAGCACAGCGCCATCTAGTGTCATGCTAAGCAGACCTTGTGTTTAGGCAACTATATAATATTATAGCGGACAATTTAAATATACAAAATTATCTTTTCAAAATCCGAAAACAAATATATATAATATATAACTAGACAACGGTTGTATCGAGTTTTAATAAACTTTTCTAGCAGATAATTTACTAAAAATCTCAAAAATATATTTTATGCGGGTAGTACCGGAAAACACAATGAGTACAATAATAAACCTTCCACATACTCTAGGGAAGAGAATCCGAATGTAATGAATTCGCCCATACACTTGTACGCATTAAGGCTATTGAAAATTATATGAAAAATTAAATTTTAATCAATAAAACGCATTACTGCAGCGCCTACACTTTGCCGAGCTATAAATACGGCGATAATGACATTTTGTTCGGCGTAATTACGAGGGAAATGTAAATCATCGCGGAAAATGTTACTTATTTATGAAAACGAGTTGGTTATGTAATATATCAGTTCTCGTATCAGAGTCAGTCAGTGGAATTTTATAGGACAAAAGAAGAAAGAGAGCAGTTTCTTTCCGGTCTTTTGATGTAGAAACTGTTGTATATAATATACAATTATACAGCGCAATCCGATTAAAGATTAGAATTTGACTCTGAACGATCGGATTTCGTTGGTTGTTTTTATTATAGTAAATACTTTTTGCTTTGGGCTAACTACATGTACTACTACTAGCTGTCGCCCGCAACTCCGTCCGCGTGGACTTTCATACAAATTTTCACCCCTCCTTCCCTCTCTTATAACCCTTTTTCCTAGATTTTTTCATACAAATGTTTTTTCCCGCTTTCTGCCGTTCCCGTGGGAATTTTACAATAATAGCCTGTTGCAACTAACATTTAAGTTTACTAAGGATGCACCTGCATGCCAAATTTCAAGCGTCCAACTTAAGCGGTTTAGATTTTTCATACAAAAGGATTTTCCCGCTAATTCCCGTTCCCGCGGGAATTTCGGGAATTCCTTTCTTAGCGGATGCCTACGTCATAACATCTACCTGCACTGCAAATTTGCGTTGATAGATCACTATGTCAGTCAGTCACCTTTGAATTATATAAATATAGATTTTATGAAAATATTTCTTATGTGTTTTTTTCAATGGTCAAAAGTTTGTTGCTTACTAATCTTACTTCTTAGTAATTAAGGGACCAGAAAGGAAATAAATTTTAGTCGGCTGTGTAATGTTTTTTTACGTAATGTGTACGTTATATAATATTCGATGAATTACTTTAAAAATCGGATCAATACTCTCAAAACTTTCGACTTTATATTAATGTACCGACTTTATAACTAAATATAAATTACGGGCCAGATTTCCCCCCACCAAAAAAAAAACAAAAATATAAAAAGGTACATACAACACGCTAGTATTAGTATTTTTGGTATCCCTATTTCTATGACGAAGTTTTTTTAAACACAACAATACATGATCCCGAGGCGGGTTGCGCCATCTCGTATGCGCAATTCATGCTAATTGTCGGACATCGCTCGGCATCTATTTGAATCACAATCGGTGAACTATCGCAACTGGGTTAAGGTTGATCTTAAAGCTCATTACAATTTCTTCTTTTTAACTGACTACTTTGGATCCGAAAGGGTAAGTTTTCACGTTATATGTGTACGTTACGACCCTAGATTAAATTGCTAGACCGATTTTAATAAATCTAATGATTTTAAAAAAATAAATATATCTTTTATAAATTTGAATAAGAAAGGAGTTAACCCTCAATTTTAAGTCATGAAAAATTATTTCAGATGATCATTATTTCTTGTTCTTACTAGCTCTTCTTTTCAGATGGATCGTTAAATAATTGTGTCATATTAACATGTGATTCTAAATGATATCAGTAAATTATTATATTGTACAATAATTCGTTATAATAAAAACATAATATATAAATTCATAATAGTACTCAAATTTATCAAATTTAATTAACACGCAATTTAGCCCAAACAAAACAGGCTTACATAAATTCCTGCTACAATATTCTATTACTGAATAATATAATCTGGATCGGCTTCACTTTGCATCCGGAATAGTTTATAAGATGGACAATAAGGGCTATTTAGGATGCTTGAAAAATATCTTATTTAGACGTATGAAAATGTCGCTAGTCTGAATTATTAAAGTAACTTTCTTTGTTATTATTATAAAACTAGCTGATCCGTGCCCACTTTGTTGAGCAAAATGTTAATAAACCTTTAGTTTTTGGTTTTTTATATAGGCTATGACACTCAGCAATAATGTGGCTATCTATTGGTGGAGGAATTTTTAAAATCGGTTCAGTCAATCCCGAGGTTACCCCTTACAATTTAACATTAACCAACACACAGACTTCTTTATATATTAGTATAGATTATACATCAGTCAAATATTACAGTAATAGTATATAACTAAATGAGTAAGGACTTATGACATAAGGCCGGAATTAGTTCTCACTAAGATATGACAAATCAATTTACGTCATTTGCTAGTAAGATGTCATATTATTTGAAATTATCGTTTTTTTCCTTGATTTGAGTTTTTCTCATTTGTATTTTTGATATGCTAACAGATTTTATTTACATATTACATATTATCTGTTTCACGCGACTCCGCCTGCGTGGACTTTCATATAAACTTTGACCCCCCACTTTCCTCCTTATAACCCTTTTTTCCAGTTAAAAAGTAGCGTATTTTTCAGGCTCAGGCTCAGGCACTAGACCATTTGTTTATCAAATTTGAAAGCGTAAAATTATAAAAGTTCCAACCTCTTTGGGGTTGATTTAAAAAAAGTAGTCTATGTCTTTGCCCAGGCTTTATCTTTGTACCAAATTGCGTTCTAATTGGTTCAGTAATTTTAGCGTGATGGAAAGACAGAAAGACAGACAAACAGAGTTACTTTCGCATTTATTATATTAGTATGGAAGTATGGATGAATACATTTTAATAGGAATTGTGGTGACTATAAGTTTATTTTGTTTATCAGAAATAAAACCGCACGAATTATAGGGCTGTCTTAAAATCAAAAAAGATAAAAGTCTACAGCGAGAAGTTTTTGTATAAAAATATTACCTGTTTTCTTACTATCGGTGACTTCAGTTTTCTCATCACTTTGCTCGCCTTCTTCACCATTTCTATCAGCCAGCAAATCTTGAACCGTTGCGTATAACACTATCAATATGACGACGCCGTAGAAAGATCTGGAATTTATACGTTAATCTTTAAGTTTTGTATTTATTTGTTAAAAAAAATACTGCCCTATAATACATATTTGACATTCAATAATTACTGTCTACGAAAAAAATTCTAACATGTACTAAAATTTCGGCGTACATAACATTTTATATACAACTAGCTATTGCTCGCGACTTCGTCCCCGTAGATTTTTTTTCCATTATTTCTTTGCTCCTATTAGTCGCAGCGTAATGATATGTAGCCTAAAGCCTTCCTCGATAAATGGTCTATTCATTAAAAAAAGAATTTTTCAATTCGAACCAGTAGTTCCTGAGATTAGCGCGTTCAAACAAACAAACAAAGAAACAAACAAACTCTTCAGCTTTATATATTAAGTATAGATAGATTAAATAAATAGATGAACACCTGTCAGACTTTGTATTGTTTATATTGTGTATCTGGTGATGCGCAAAGGTTGAACTGATATTAAGCAAGTCTTCGGAAGATAAGTATCAGGTAAGAAGTAAGGTGAAGTAGCAAGGGTCTTTCGGAATGCATTATCATTGTTAAGGGGAAGAGAAAAGGACGTATAATAATGAGAATATACTACTAATATGATTACTTGACTCCAGTTTCTTGTGGAAAGATGGTACCACATAGGTTGAAGCCAATCTATTAAGCCTGACGACTCACTATCACCGAGTATTTCATATTCAATTTCTACATTCAATATTAGATCTTCTGAATATAGTTATAAAATATATATTAAATTGCCTCTCAATACGATCCTTATCGCTACTGGATATAAAGATATTTTTATGGCGTCAAACGCTTGGCAAATATTCAAATTTATTATTGGTATCTATTTTCGTTGTGCCCTTCAGTTAATAGATATTGTAGTGAAATATTATTACCATGTGAAGACTTGGAATTCAATTTAGTTATAGTCAAACATAAAATAGTCAATTTAGATAAAACGAGAAATAATTTAATGAAAGAAAATATTACTCAGAACAAATTCCATCTCCCCATAACATCGGTCCTAGTTAGGATATAATAAAATAGTAGTATTGCCCCGCGGTTTTACCCGCGTTATTCCCGTTACCCTAAAAATACCGGGATGCCAAGTATCTTATGTGTTAATCCAGAGTACCACTTATTTACATACCAAATTTCAACTAAATCGGTCCATTCATTTTTGCGTGAAACATACGTCCAAACATACATTCTCACAAACTTTCACATTGTTAATATTAGGAGGATAAGAAAGAGTATTAGTAAGATTATATTAGTACATTTTACTGAGGAGGAAGATAAGGAGAATTGCTTCTAAAAAACATATAGTAATTTAAACACTCACAGCGTTAAAATTGTAGGCACTTCCAACCATTCTTCCCACCAGTCCCCTTTCTTCTGCACGTGGCAATCCGCTTCATCTACTTGTATATTAAGAGAAACTCCGAGCTTGTGGTAGTGTTTCGTAGCGTCTTTGACAATAAGCTCAACATCTTGCGCAGTGCAAGGCGAGGGCACGCACAAACCCCAGCTCAGCGTGGAAAATCTTGGTACGAAGTGACCTGGCTGAACAGTAATTTATGAGTATTATTACTTTGATCATATTGACATCGACATTGTAATCCAGTTCATTTAGAAATTTGAAGTTACATAAATTCACAGCGAGGTGAAAATTGGTGAAATCTTTTATTAATAATTTCTAGTATAAATAGTATTTCAAAGTTCCCCAAATTTACCCTGAATGGAAAAAATCTAATTTAGGTAAAAAATTAATAAGTTTTGAAATTATGTTTTAAACGAACTCACCCATTTTCACCTTGTGAATTTATGTAACTATACTCTAATTTGTATATTACGTGAGTTAGCGGCTTATAAATGCTTAGAATAAAGTAGAAAATATTACGCTTAAGCCTTTTGAGTACATTCGACTATACAAGTAAGTATATTGCAACGTTCATCATAACATACCATCATAAAATAGAAATGTTTCTTTTTTATTTTGCATATAACTCATAATAGCCGTATAAACTAATTACTTATTACACTCAGTGATCTTTAAATATCTTACCAATACTATACCAAACTACCAACTCACATCATCAACTCTGCTTTTGATCAAATTTCTGCCTTGAAGGAAGTCAACTGGCACCTCCAAGTCCGGGTGCTCAGCCTTGATATCCATCGTTGCTAGGCAATATTTCCCCTGGACCTTCACGATGCTTCCAGTCTCCAACTGTACCCTGGCGCGGCTTTCCAAGCACTGGTCGAAGTCACCGAGCTGGATTCCATTACCTTGTAGCAATCCCGAGGGGATTTTAGCAGTTGCATCGAGCACTGTAAAAATACCATACAATTCCCTAGAGCGATGTTTGTTGTGTTTTAGCACGCAAGTAACAAGGACACGGTGTTAATAACTCATATGGTTCAATAAATGTTTATATTTCACAATATTACGTATAGGCCAACTAAATAGATCATATTACGATTTTTTTCTACACAACTATACATAATGATATAAACAGATTAGCAAATGTCAAAACAAAAGGAAATTATCAAAAGAGTGTTCTAGAAATATAATGCTATATTTCTATATAAATATATGTATAACGTGTTACATGATTATTTATCTAAAAACTCATTATAATCTGACATAATGATGCATTCGTGCAATATTAAAATCGCTTCCGCCTTAACGTCTGGTACGTACGTCTTTAAGAATTATTTATTTTTTACAAATGCTGCAAGTTGTTGAAATCTCTGAATCACTGCCAGACTTAAATCGTTTTCGACTGAATCGGACGAAGTTATATTAAAAAGAAGTTTGAATGTTAAGGAAAGTACGTAACTAACATACAAATTGTTGTTAGTATTTCGATGATCTTTATATTTTATTTTTTAAGAAAAATTCAAAATAGAAAAACTATAATTCACGATCATTACATAAATACGTGAAAACATTTTGACAAGCTTGTCAAACATTTTGTTCCCGAAAATGAAATGAATGAATTTTTCAACTTTATGCACATTTTTGCGTTACATATTCAAAGTTAAAAACTAGCATGTACTTACTATTTAAAGCCCAAAGTTTTGTCCCTCGTAACTGCCTCAGCAATATTTGCCCATGTCGCCGACACTCCGGATTATGTACGCGTGAAAAATTCGGCGCAAAGGTTGGGAAAAATGCATAAAAATCCTCGAATTCATTTTGCAGTAATTTATTTTTCTGCAACGCATCAGAAGCGGGTTTTATTTGACGATCTTTTTTTGCTGTTTTTACCTTTGCGTCATCTTGAGGAATCCGTTTTGGACTGCTCTCAGATTTCTTTTCTGAACTTTTTTTGTCCTCTTTTATTTCATCGGCTTTTTTTGATTCTAACTTTTCGTCTTTTGTCTCTTTTATTATGTGAGTTTGCAGTTTCCCACCTTCGATATGAGACTTTACTTTAATTTTCTCAAGAGTTTCAACTGGTTTAGAAGCTACTTTTTTGTCTGTATCTTCATTTAAAGCTTTAGTTTTGTCTTTAGATATAATTGTAGTCTTTGGCTCTTTAGTTACCTCCCGAGATGAGATTTTTTTGAGAACAGTTTCTTTAGCTTTTTCTACCTCTTCTTTGACTTTTACTTTTATATCTTCGATCTTTGTAGATTTTTCAATTTTTTTTATATTATCTTTTGAATTATCCTTTTTAATTGATTGAACTTTAATTTCCTTCTTCTCTGGTTTTATGTCTGTATTCTGTTTTTGAGCTAATTTTGGTGTATGTTCAATTTTTTCTTTCTTAATTTCCTCATCATCATCACTATCATCATCTTCTACGTTCCCATTTTCATCATCACTGCCATCCAAACCATTGACTTTTTGCGTTTCCTCATCATCATCACTGCCATCGTCATCGTCTTTTCCAATGTCATCGTCGTTTTCTAAATCATCATTTACATCAATGTCATTGTCATCGCCGTCAGAGTCATCATCATCATTTTCGTTTTCGCTATCGTTATCGTCTTCAAGTGCTACTTTTTTTATTAGTGATTCTTTATGACTTTTGCTATTTAACTTCAAATCACTGATTTTATGAATATTTCTTTCTTTTAAAGGACTTTTACTTTTAGAACTTAACTTACTTTTACCATCACTTAATAAACTCGTGCCTAAAGGAGGTAAATCATCATCATCTTCATCACTGTCTTCATCCTCACTTTTTTTAACATCCTTCACTAGTTTTTTTACGTCTTCATAAAAACGTTTACTACTAAGTTTGCTTTGCTTATGGCCAAGGTTACCATCACTCACATCACACGTGTCGCACCGTTTTTTTAATTCTGCCCTAGTTTCGGAAGCTAGACGAACGCGAAACGCGCTTACTGTCACTATGGAGAGGATTCCGATCGAAATTAGAGCTAACGTCCATCTGTAACTAACCATGGCCAGAGCGAGAGACGCTCACGGCGCCATCATACGTAAAACTGAGATATATTACGCGATCGCACGGCTACGTCTATTTTCATCTCTAATAATTCTCAACTTCGAAGCGCGGATGCCCCATTGATAATACTGAAAAGTACTCTTTGGATAAAGATTTAACTGCTTTCTTAACGTAAATTTGTTTTAAATATTACGATTCCCGGCTGAAGTTAATTCGAGTGTACTGGTACGAGGGCACAGTTATGGCATGCGTCCAAGATTGAAGTAAAAATAGTGTTGCAAAGGCGATTGTCCGGTCCGCAAGCCGAATTAATGGATTGATAGCATTTTAAGTACTTTATTGACTGAATGACATAATACGTTCATAGTTGATAAAGACTTTTAAAGGACAAAAGTAAAAAAAAACATTGTGAAAATATAAGTGTCATACAAAACAGTACAAATCATTTACTGAATAATCATTCTGTGTTTGTCTAATGAAAATAATTAACATTACTAAGATATTAATATTTTTCTGTAAAGACATATCAAGTCTTCGGCATAAAATAAAGTAATTCAGAATATAAGGAAATGAAGAAATACGGAATTTGTTATTCAAAAATTCTAGGTAGTCGTGTTAAAAAAATGACGCCCAGTAGAGTTTAGTAATTTGTAACATTGACATTGATAAACTCTTGGCCAGATTTTCGTGACATTTTGATGGCTTCAGACGAATGAGTCGTTTCTCAAGATCCTAACGTAAATCTTAGCATCGCTTATTAAGAATAAGAAGACTTAAGTTATTTGACCTATTTAAAAGTACGCTGATACGCGTACGATATTTTTGTTGTCACATTAATTTTCTTTAATTATGTTGTATCTACATAGTATTCTTATTATACAGATGTCGTTTGTTCGTAGTTAAGTAGTTAGTGTAATTAAGTTCTTTTCAACATTAATTATATTTAAACAACAATGTTTTTTTTTAATTCAATAATCCGGCAAGAATATTTTTGCACCAAAATTTAATACGGTGAATCCTTGAAATCGTATTAAAAAATTATGTGTATTACTTATATCAATACTTTTTTAATTTCATTATTTTTTTTTAAAAATCATACAGACGAGAATCGCTTTGAATCGAGAAGCTTCCAAACTAGTAAAAACTTGTATTTTAAGAGCCATTGGTTTTAAATACTAGCCGCTCCCGGTTTTACCCGCGTAGTTCCCGTTCCCGGGGCAATATCGAGATATACCTATGTTTTAATCCAGGGTATCATCTATTTCCACACCAACATTCAACTAAATCGGTCCAGCCGTTTTGCCGTGAAAGAACAACAAGACGGACACACTTTCCCATGTATGATTTTAGTATGGATACAATATGTTATTATTTTACACTGCACAAAATACTTCATCCTACCCAAAATCACTGACAATAAACATTAACATTTCTTATCCCACTGTTTACTGTAAAATTAACCAAAAGGTCAGAAGATCGATATCTTTTAATGATCGCAGTTAACTATAAAGCATTCCGTAAACATGTTAACTGATTTATATTGGCGTTTTAATGCCGGATAAGGAAGATGGGTAATTATTCTTTAGCTGTAGGTACGAGTTTATCAATGGTGTTGTAGGCCTTAATAAAAGCGACGGGATCATCTCGATAGGTAGATAAAACATACATATTAATTACATACATACAAATATATTATTAGTAAACTTTTTGATAGGGCAACAGAGAATTACTATCTCGGCTTTTTTGAGGTTAGAATTTGAAGCTATAATTGCTAAATTATTATTTATATTGCTAAAAAATGAATAGTATTATATTTTTATAATATACTAGCTGTGCCCGCGACTTCGCCCGCCTAGAAAAGTGACTTTGGGCAGCATTTTTGAAAATGCCTAACCCGCGCGAACAAACGTTCAGCAAGTTCAACGTGATTCTTTAAATTGCCATAACTTTTTTATTTATCAACCGATTGACATAATTTAAACACTAAATGTTAAGTGAAGCTTACCACAATATATCATTGAAAACTCTAGATAGGATAAGCCGTTTCTGAGATTAGCGTGCACAAACAAACAGACAA
This sequence comes from Eurema hecabe, assembly GCA_026213755.1. Taxonomy (NCBI): domain Eukaryota; kingdom Metazoa; phylum Arthropoda; class Insecta; order Lepidoptera; family Pieridae; genus Terias; species Terias hecabe. Next base: position 7,715,051 of record JADANM010005989.1, read on the forward strand.
ACAGACAAAAATTCCAAAAATCATTGTTTTGGGTTCTATTGCGTTAATAAAGGTCTCCTATATTATTTTTTCTCATATATCTTCCATGTACAGACAGCGACTCGTTACGATTTTATTATATGTATAGATATAGATTAATTTATTGAAAAGTACTTACAGTAGCTAAGCTAAAGGAAGCAAGTTGGTTGCTTCCTTTAGACGGAACACGATGGGTTTTAGGCGGTAGAAATCCGATTATATCATATATGTCCTATTTCATCACAACATAAAAAAAAACTTAGCTCACTAGATATACATAATATACTATATTGACAAATTTCCTTTTTACTTCGACAGTGGGTTTAAAAATATAGTCACGTTTACCCATCGTTGTAAACAAGTTCCAATAATTTCAGCCATTCCGGAAGCAATATCTACATCGGACATATTCGAGTGTTATAATGAAAAAACTAAATTGTCCTAAAGGGTCAAGGTGCTACAATTAATATAATCTTGAACCAATGGAGGGCCATTTAAAGTTTACTTATAGGGCAGAACTTTTGTTTAATACCAAGGAAATAGGCATACGTACCAATTCACCAACGTAGGTCGTAATGTAGGTTAATTTTGGCGCCGAAATCTCACATTTTTACTTTTCTTCATTTTCTTCAAATGTATCTTTATATAGGTTGTTACTTGTTAAACAAATAAGATAGAACATGAATAATACAATAATGCATAGGCATTTATCGTACTCGTATTTAAAATTAGAACACATTTAACTACGCATTTATTTTAATTTTTTTTCTTTATTTTGACAGAGCTGCCAGTTCGTTGATTGTAAAAGGCGTTCAATTTTGTTATGGTTTTTTAATATGCGCACAGACAAAACAAATATTATTTTTCTGTATTATGTTTAAATAGGTACCTGACATTTGGAAGACTCAATTTTAATGCAATTTGATTAATTTTAAAATTATTGTAATAACTTAAGATTTAACCTAACGTAAAATTATTAAAAAAAAATTAATACATTTTGGCAAATATCAATTTACAAAAATTTGAGGAAAAACATTCTTTTCTTTTGTACTATTTGATACATCCAATCATAAGAAGACCTTGTTTTAAAAGATCCAGTTTCAACAAAATCAACACAACACAATAATTATGTCATATGACATTTGCTACGATCTGACATTTATACTTTACCCAAAAATATGTCAAACACTTTATATAGGTAACAATATTTTTTACGTAGATTTTGAGTTGTAATGATTAATTTAAAAATTATTTTAATTTCATATTATTTATTTAATTTTAGAAACGTACCGTTTTTTAAATTGATATTACCTATATCAATATATTTTTTTGTGTTACCTATGTGTTTTTTACTCTGTATTATGATTTAAACCAAATGCCCGCAAATAGCCATTTCGATCTTTAAAAATGGCGGCAATGAAAAATATTTTACTAAGATTAATATTTATTAATCGGCTTAAAATTATTTGCGTATATTAATGATTCTCTTAACATAATATCATAGGCGTATATATTTTACATCATCTTAGTCAAATCAATATTTTTTAAATGTTATTAATTCAAACATTATTATTTTTATTTTATAGGTGTGAGATGATATTCTACCATAATATAACCTCTTCCGTCTTTCGTTAATCTGTATAAAAAACGCGCGCCGTTACTGGCCACATCAACAACAATAATAATGGCTGAAATTTAAAAATAGAATTATGGTTTTATTTTCGTGTGCTGTACTATCAACGTTTAAAAAAGGAATAATACGAATATTAATGAATAAAAATAACTGTTTTAAACAAATTTATGAACTAAATGTGTTTAGAAGATATATTTTGATGAAAATTGTGAATTAAGGATTATGACCGTAAGTACAATGTTTAGTAATTATCTTGATATTAGTTCACGTGCGCTCCTAAATCTCATTACATTATGTAACCCAAACGAGTAAACAGTTACTACTGTCTTATATAATCAATAAAACTTAATCATACAAAAACAGTAGCACATTTAGAAACGTCATTACTTAAAGTGAAATATGTACGAGTGATTTAAATTAAGCTTGCAATCATAGAATAATTTATTTTATTTTATTTTATAAAGTGAAGCCATTTCAAAGTAGACCATTCTGTCTACTTACATAGACCGTCGCGGTTATGTAAGTACATATTGCATTGTGTAATTTCATTGTTTCCAGTCTATACGTCTATGTTTGCAATATATGTGTAGAATGTCATTTTGGGTAGTTGTTGCCTGCTACTTCTGCGAATATTTGAATGATCCACTAATTTAGCTATGAATAATTTATTAAAGTAAAATGTTAATTAAGAAGTAAGAAAATTTAATCTATAAGACGGGAAACTATTGAGACAACCTTCAAATTTAATCAATGTTTCGAATAATAGGGATCTCTTACTAATCATATTATAATCGCTATATTCATAAATAATCGTAGACTGATACATTTGAAGATATCTAATATGTAAAGAGGTGCTTGTATAATGTAGGTATAGGTCGCGTCACGAATGTTTAGCTCTGGACGAGAATAGCTGCGCATCGGTAGAATCGCGCTCGTAATTGACGTATTGGTGCGAGAAAGACAACACGACTGAGGAACCAATCAACGCTCGCGCACCCGACGACTTCTGCGCAGGTTTCGTTCAGCGCTAAAGTTTCGTGACGCTACTTATAACTAGATATGTCCTGCGGCTTTTCCTGCGTAAAACAGGACCTTGTTGTTTCGATGTTTTTTTACTATTCTCCTGTATTTTTTATATGTAATACAAGTTAACTGAGCTGAAGTTTCCCTTGATGGTAAACAACCATCTCTGCCTATAAACACATTTGCTGACCTTGAAAATGGTGAAAAAAGACAGGATTTATGACTAAAGGGAATAAAGAATTAGGATAAAGTAGGGCAAGTAGAAAAATATTTTATAAATGAAGACGAATGTAACGATGTAAAAATCATCAAAATCGATACAGCAATTTTGGAGTTATAAGTAGTGTAAGTTACCTGACTTTTTAAACATCGATTTGATCGTACTAATGACGTCGCGATTGAGTTTCGATTGTAAGAAAATTTCGTCACCACCCAAAGGTCAGGAACCGACCTGTAGTCCTTTTACTAATTACTTAGTGTTTTAATTTGATTCATATTCACTAACAGTGCTGATCCAAGGCCTGCCCGTGCTTCGTTATTTGGTTGGGTAATGTTGCATTGTTTAAAATAATTTTATAGTATTGAAACGTCGATGTACATTAAAATAAAGTCTTCTGCATAGGTGTATATAGGTAGGGAAAGTTTTCTTGAAAAATATATACTGTTTTCGTAGAACGCTTGGCTAAACAATTTGAAGTACTATAAATATTTAACGACCGCTTGGCGCAGTGGTAGCACTGCTTTCTGCGCGAAGGGTCGTGGGTTCGATCCCCACACCGGAAAAATATATTTATAATTTACATTTGTATTTTCTGGGATCTGGGTGTTGTTATCTATTGTATGTATGTATTTACAAAAATTTATGTATATGTAATTTGTTCCGTCATATAGTTGCCATAACACAAGGTTCTGCTTAGCTTGGAACTAGATTGCGCTGTGTATAAATGTCCTGAAAATATGTATTGATTTATTTATTACAAAAACTCCGCTCTCCGTCTTTCACTAGGCTAGATCTAAAGTATAAGTAGCGTCACGAATCTTTAGCGCTGAACGAAACCTGCGCAGAAGTCAAAAAAAATGTATCGAGGGGACGACACGGCGCGCGGGGCGCGTGATTGTCGGGTGCGCGAGCGTTGATTGGTTGTCCCAGTCGTGGTGTCTTTCTCGTACCATTACGTCAATTACGAGCGCGATTTTACCGATGCGCAACTATTCTAGTCCAGTGCTAAACATTCGTGACGCGACTATACCGTGACTTTAAAAATAAATATTTAATTTTTTATAAATTATTTAATTTATATCTATCCCACACAACTATCGTGATTTTCTTCTTTTTCGCTCAAAATTGTTAACAGCAAGTAAAAGTTATATATGTATATACTATTTAAACCCAGTTTTACAACTGCAATGGAAACTTTGCGGGTAAAACCACGGAGCGAAGTTAAGACTAACTTGATTTTTAATATAAATACACATTTCTTTGTATGATATTATTTTTAATCAAATAAAGTTAAATTCATAAATTACTTCGTAGAACAATTGGCACCTCACAATTTGTGCTTACTTAACGACAAGATACATATTTTTATGACATACTAAAATAGCTCAGTAAACATTTTCATATGCCACATAAGTGATTCTTTTGGATTTTAATACGATTACATCATCTTAAATGATATACTAGACTGTGCTCGCGACTTCGTTTATGTCGAGTCAAAAAAATACCTTAAAAATTATAGTTACGTATTAAAAGAGTCATTGTAATAGTCAGTTAAGTTAGAAAATGCATTTATTCCAATAGACATATTTATACAATGATATTAAATAACATTGCATTTACAACTTACATCACAAACTAAAAACATTTTTCACTTGTAAAATCATACAAAAATTCATCAATGTACAAAAAAATACGAGTATTACTGTTATTATATCAAACCTTTTTAGTTTATTTTATTGGTCGAACTAATTTGATTACCTACCAAAAAAGGGTTATTATTATCGGGGTTGGTTATAATAGTGTACCTATTAATTTCATATTTGTCTATTAACCAAGGAGCTTGAGCGCTTTTTTATATTGACAAAATAGTTATCAAAATAAATGCATCAATTTACGAAAATATTACTCACTAGCTGTTGCTCGCGACTTCGTCCCCGTTGATTTGTTTTTCCATTACTTCTTCGCTCCTATTAGTCGTTATGTTATGTAGCCTTAAGCCTTCCTCGATAAAGTGTCTATTCAATAAAAAAATAAATTTTCAATTCGAACCAGTAGTTCCTGAGATTAGCGCGTTCAAACAAACAAACTAGTATAGATTTAATACTCAAATCACTACAGCCGATAAGATTGTTTTAATAAATTGATTTGGGTCAAACACAAGTATCATAAAACGTTCTGCTGACCCAGCAAGTACCTTCACCTTAATGTTGAATTCCACATAAACAAAAACGTAATATTTCAAGGGAATGTTACTTAATCGGTTCAAGCAAATTTGTTCTCATCCATATTTGTATTCGAACATCTAAAGTCTTTTATTATCGAAAATTTAATTTAACAAAACAAAAATTCTACGAAATGCTGTGACCCAAAAATAAATTTCCAGTTTATTAATATGAAAACCTGAAAAAAATCTAAATTAAATCTTTTGATAAAATAAATCATTGTGGCAAATTACTACTAACGTGCCTAAAAAATAATGTTGATTCTTAACTAAGGAACAGTTCAACAGTTTTAGTTTTCGTATAAAATCTATTCCTAGGTTAGTCCCCTTTAAAACATAAAATAACTTAAAGTATATAAATCAATTTATTTGAAGAATATTAGAATACCGAAAATCCTTTTCCTTAAGTTATGTTAAGCTTAATGTCCCATATAATAGAGTTGAACCTCTATTATAGACATTATAACCTTTAGAACATAATATAATTGAAGTAAAAATATTAGAATCATACAATTGTAACGCAACTCACGTTTTAAAATCAGCCTTTTAAAGTCGCGTTCCAGAACAAATACGACATAGATTGTGTTATAGTTAGGACATTTCTCGAACGTAGAAAGTAATATAAACTATCCCTATAGGGTCGATATCACACTGTAATGCCGGAATACTGAAACGCAACTTAAATTTAAGTTCAACTTAACCGGTCCGATCTTACAGTTAGCCATACAATTCTGTCAAAATTACGAGACTTGAGGCGTGCTTAAATTTAATTTGCGTATGAGTATTTGGCCGTAAGTATATGATGTTATATTAATCACTTTACATCAAATTAAGAGGTATCTTGTTTTCCATGTCTTATAAATAAACAACTCATTTTATTAATTTCTAATTATTTTAGTAATTAATCATTTGTAAGCATAATATTTGTTTATAAATTATTTTTATTTAATTTAAGACTTTATTGTATATAAAGAAATATATTAGGAATCAAAAATTTTACAATTTTTAGCCAAGTCATGATGTGACCATGAATAATAAAACTTATGGTTCTTAAACGCTTCCGCGAGTTGAAGAGTCCTCCTGAGTAATCCAAATCTACTCAATAATTTATTTAAAGATTTAATTATTATAAAAAGCACAAAATGTGTGCAAAAAATCCAAAAATTGAGTCTAATTTCAATAACTTACAATTTTTGCAAGTCATTCTTATAAGCTTAAAGTTTAAATGATTTTGCATATTTCTAATTAAAAAAAAATATACCTCTTCTATAACGATTAGGATACGATTCTGCTAAATGTGTATTACAAATAAACAAAATTTACAAAAAATTCTGTCCTCCAAATTGAAAATATACCTACAAAGTTCTATGAGGAAAACTTTTAAGTTGTATGTATAGCATGAAATCATTTGTAATAATAAGTAATGATTAAATTTGGAGACGTTAATTAGTCGTACATGGCTTACAGTATTTACAATTGTATCATAAGACTCTTTACATGGGTCGTACTAACAGAGCTTATTATATTACGCGGTATTTATTGTAATAGGGCTGAGAGTCAGAAATCAACCTTTTTTTCTTTTATTTATTGTTGTTAAGGTAAAAAAATATATATTACGGTAAAGTAAGTTGAATTTCGGTTCGGACTGAAGAAACTCAGCGAGTCAAAAATCCATATAATTCCAAGGCACGTTAAAATCTTCTCTTTGTTAAACTCAAAATATTCTGCTATTCTTTCTCTTCTCACTGGTAACTCGCATACGACGAAGCCAAAAGTAGAATAAAATGTCACCAGCACTATTTTTACAAAAGAAAATTAGGGCTGGTGACATAAGCTATATAAGTTTTAAGTTTAGCTAATACGTATACGGGTTTTATTTTGAGTCATTCTTTAGTACTAAGGCAATTTGAGCATTTCCACTAAAAAGTTATTACATCAAAAATAATATTCATGTATTTTCTTTTTGGTTTAAATTTTTCTGCTCTTATCAGACTAACTCTAACTTACTGAAAATAAATTATTACACAACCCTTTACAACTAGTCCGCGGAAAAGGAAAACTTTAAACGCTTCAATCAAATTATAATGTTAATCGTGTTGACTATCACCCAAGTGCTATATTGGTTGTCTAATATTAGTTTACGACTAAACCGTGTTTCAACGGCGATAAGGTAAATGGTGATCCAAAATCGGCTTTTACAAACAAACCATACATAATATTCAAAAACCTCTTGCTATTTTAGGTTGATCAACGAAAAAAATAACTTAGAACAATCCACTATTTCTTTGTTTTAGAAACTTCATTAGACGTAGGTACTTAGTTAAACTCATTTATTTCATTTGGGTTTACGCAGATCTTCTCACTAGGTGTAAACATAACTGTTTTGTAATACTATGACTTTTATGATTTAAATTTAACTATATCCCCTAGATAAATACTTGACTTTGACTTCAACTCTGAGCGACTTCAGAATCTTTTACTATAATTTATAATATATAGTAAAGAATCACAAACTTTATATGTTTGTATTATTATTATACCAACCACAAAAAATCCTTGCAAAGTAATAATATCTACTAACCTCATTATGGTAAGGATAAAATAATTAGCTTTATTATTTCCAATGCATCTTTGGTCACATGGCAAAATGTACCCACTAACATGTGTTAGTAAATGCCCTTTTACTTTGACAAATAATTATGGTTTATCCAGATTTATAATCCAATATATTCCTAGTGTTTTCCCCGGGAAGGGATTTTTATATTGAAATTATCCCCTATGGCAGTTATTTTTGTATTGATTTTCAAAGTATCTAAACTCTTTAATCACGTTCTATAAAGAAGTTCAATACATAGGGACAAACAGACGACAGTAGAAATAGAATTTTTTTGGCAGTGTGTGAAAAGTTCGATGCAATACTGTGCGAGGTCTATAATTGCTTTCCTAAAATTAACTAATTAAATACATATTTTCTTTTCACAAAGTTGGGCTTACTTACTTGCACTGCTTTCTAAAGTTACTTTTCAAGCTTTAACACTTAAAATATGATTGAATATTTGTTATTTTACAAATGATAAGTCTCAAATATTATAAACGTCATGCTTGATTTTGTCATTTTATTTACATTCAATTTCTCGATACGAAATAAGATGGTTTCGACAGATTTAAAACACACTTTTCCTAGACTTAACTTAAGTCGGATCTATTTCTATTATTATGTTATAGTGAGTCAATCTTAGAAGATAGATATATACTGTCGCGGACTTTTTTTTACATCATTTAAAGAGGAATAATTCTTTCACACATATTATTTGGTATCTTGAACCGTTTTCGCAGCGCACGCAAAGGAAGCCCTCAAAGATGAATAATTTTCCCCGTTTTTTCCACATTTTCCATTATATCTTCGCTCCTATTAGTCGCAGCGTGATGTTATGTAGCCTAAAGCCTTCCTCGATAAATGGTCTATTCAATAAAAAAAGAATTTTTTAATTCGAACCAGTAGTTCCTGAGATTAGCGCGTTCAAACAAACAAACAAACTCTTCAGCTTTATATATTAGTATAGATGCTTCCACTATAACAATAACTAGGCATTTCGGTAAATTACTACATAATATAGCCACGACTACTAACAAATTAACAATATAAGACGAAATCACAGGAAGTACTTATATAAAAGGAATTTAAATATCTATGAACTCACAGTCATAATCCATACAATCTCATCTTCGTTCTTGACCTTTCTATTTTACTATTTACCTTGACTCTCGAAAATGTAATACTAAATGCATACAAGTGTGCACATACATTGTAATCAACTCCTACCAAAAAAACGATTAAAGTATTAAAAATAGTGGTTAGTCCATAATGAAGGTGTAACTGAAATGAGCAATTTATCTTGCAATAATTGAAAGGCTTATTAAAAAACAGTAACTTAGCATAACTTGAGCGCACACGCGTCGTTATTTTCTAAATGTTCCACTTACTAGTTCAAAAGACCGTCTCCAATTAAGGCAATGTTACAAAACTAATAGAATCTAATTATTATAGCAATTCGTGTACTACCGAAGTTAAAAAAATACCTACAATATATAAAAATATACGAATGCATTTGGATGTTATAAGATCATATTTTTTCAAGGAAGTAGTTTAATATAATCGAGTTTAAGGAATCTATTTTATATAATTTATTATCTATTTTCTTCTTCTTTCTTGGTGAAATGGCAGTGCTGTGATACCACATTTTTCCAATGTCCAGTTGTGAATATATAAAATGAGTTAAGGGGTCGATACTTGGTTATATGGCAATCAGTAACACGTGCTTCCTTTAAATATATAAATAACAACATGAAAATATACAGAAACTAACATTGCATTTTATGTAAGGTTAAAAAATTATACTTTACAAGTATAAGTCGCGTCACGAATGTTTAGCGCTGGAGGAGAATAGTTGCGCATCGGTAGAATCGCGCTCGTAATTGACGTATTGGTGCGAGAAAGACAACACGACTGGGGAACCAATCAACCCTCGCGCCCCATTTTTGTATTCTGCGCAGGTTTCGTTCAGCGCTAAAGATTCGTGACGCGACCTATACTAGTAGTTTTAGTGTTTAAAAAATATTTCTTTTAATTGTGATGTTTACTGCAAGGATTTTCTAATGACGAAGAAACGAAAAAACAAATTCATAATAGTGTACTCGGTACAAAACCGTGTTTTAACGTTATTAGCATATACATAGTAGATATTATTGTTCTGTTTTCAGGGGAGCGAATAATTACTCTGTGGTTTTGTTAATGTGTTGTTTATGGTATAGATGTTATGACTATATACTTGAATGATTTTAAATCTACCACACGACTTAATTTGTTTACTTCACCAAGAGTTAAATGCTAAGTTATCTTTTATTGACGATGACGTGGTTTGGTAAAGAGATATAGCATTAATCAGGAAACACATATAAAGTGATATGGACACGACTTTTATCGAACTAATTTATTGTATCATATTATACCTTTATATGAGACTAGCTGTTGGCCGCGACTCCGTCCGCGTGGACTTTTATATAAACTTTCCCACCTAATAACCCTTTTTTCCAGTTAAAAAGTAGCCTCCGAGTACCAAATTTCGTTTAAATCGGTTCAGTAGTATTAGCATGATGGAAAGACAGAGTTACTTTCGCATTTATAATATTAGTATAGATTCATCTTAGGAATACACATAGAGTTTAAAAAAATAACAATTTTTTTAATCCTTAGTTTACTGTTGCATCAAACCCTCTTTGTTATAACGCTTATAATATAGAATGTGATATGACTAGTTGCATACTATAGTTTTACGCGCATGATTGAACTAATGCGCAAACCCGCTATAATTGTAATTGAGCCTATGCTTGTGTGTTCGACATTTTTCGGATTAAATAATTTATATTATGTGTGAAATAATTTACAAAGCTATTCCATTAGATTCATCCTTTTGTAATATCTGACTAAAATTGAAAAATAAATATCTTCGAGACTATTAATCGAAATATTTGCAATGAATTTTAAGACCGGTCATAAAGGTACAACGCAAACCACCTTCCAATAATTTTTTTATAGATTTCGTATAAATAAAATAAATAAATAAATATTCTCAGGACATTTATACACAGCGTCATTTAGTTCCAAGCTAAGCATAAGCTTGTGTTATGGCAACTAGATAACGGAATAAATTACATATACACACTTTTCTTTTGTAAATACATACATACAATACATAGCAACACCCAGACCCCAGAAAAATACAAATGTAAATTACATATATAAAATTTCCGGTGTGGGGATCGAACCCACGACACTTCGCGCAGAAAGCAGTTGTGCTACCACTGCGCCAAGCGGTCGTCATAAATATAAACATTAGTAGTTAATGAGAATGTGTTTGAAGCCCTTAAGATGATAAGATAGGTAATTGATTTTAAAGCACGTGACTCAGAGGGCACTTCCCATAGCTTTGAATTAATAACAATTAATTAAAATGTAGTTATCCGTGAACCTACTACGTGAGACTTCACGTTAATCGGGAAAACGATTACTTGTTTGTTGTTAACGAAAGCGGATCAGCGTTTATACTGTATCTTAGAAATAAAGGTATATAAAATGATAATATTATCATTATTCATTACATAATATAGAACAATGTCGCTTTCTTTTGTCTGTTCCTGTATGCTTAAATCTATAAAACTACGCTCTTATTTTGGGGGAAGGTTATGTATATAATAGGTACATACATGCATAAATGCGGATAAAACCACAGAGATCGGCTAGTTAATTATAATTTAAGTCACACTTAAAATTTTATTAAAACGCATTTCCATACTCTTCCTGTAGTATCGTACATTTATATTTCATACGAATTTTTAAACAATTATGATAATTTTTTTTTTCCTCCATTTTTTCATTATTTTTTTCGCAAATCTGTAAAAATTCTATTCACGATTAAATTACTACCCTGGCACAGACTGACAATATATTTTAATAATAAAAATTAACTGACACTCATCTTTAAACTCAATTCAATGAAGGACCTTCCCAACATCTAATTAGGTCAAAAACCGAATAACTAACAAACAGCCCAAGTTCAATACTAAATTACAATACAATTAAATCCCTATTTAAAAAACAAACAGTACCTATTTACATTGCGTAGCGTCTGAATCGATACATTACCCAAGCTATTGTCAGTCTGAAAAGATCGAAGGGTGTTATAGAGACTACAGAGTACAGAGCCTACCGAGGCGTCATTCCGACAGACAACATGATCGCGCGCGCTTGCGTGCTAATCGCGGTGTTCGCGGCTGTTCTTGCGCGCGAGTGTATCGAGCTAACCCTCTCCGACCAAAACCTTCTATCAGACTCCATATTCAATGGAACTATCCAGAAGCTGGCCGCTGAGAACGACACCTACGATGACAGTGCGAGGATCAATATACTGGGACTATGGGAGAGGTTCCCGAAAATTGTGGTGCCGATGAATGGAACGAGCGAACAGTGCCGGCGGGATAGCAGACTGTTTCTGGATAGCTTGGACCGCCTGGAGTTATGGGCACTTAAAAGTAAATACACTTTTATTGGCAAAAAATATTAAGCTAGAATTTTTTTAAGTTATGCAAATTTTTTTTTTTTAATTTTTACAACTTAGAATTTCTCATTACCAAATAATTTAGTTAATAGATTATTTCTTTCTAGATATTAATAATTATAAATTGACGCAAAAATAAAAATTCAATAACGTTCAATATAAATTATCAATAAACAATTTCACTGTATTGAGGAAATCTATAATTAGTTATCCCACGAGAGTTCTATTGTTTATATTTGTTGAATCATTATTAACCGACCTTAAAAAGGAGGTTATTATTTACTCTTGTACCCATACGCTATATTAACTTATAATTTGTCCAATAACAGTAATTCAATAATTCATGAAAATGGGCTTATTAGTTTTTCAAGTGATTTAACTTATAATAAGTAAAACTCCTTATCAGTTTTTGTTTAATCAAATAATTAACATATTATGTATTTGTCTACTTTATATATGTATGTATATTTAAGTGTATATTTAAGTTACGGTACCGCTTCCTTCACGTCCACACTTACATTATTATTTATTACTTAGTTATAACTTATTTAAAATTTCTAATACATTTTAAATAACTATTATGCTCACTTGATATTTCGTTTCGATCGCTTTTTTATCAAGAAAGGAATTAAGTTCGACTTTGCGAAACAAAATTTCATTATCTATACTAATATTATAAAGTTTGTGTGAATGTTAAATTGTAAGGGATAATCTAGCCGACTAAGTCTACTAAGCCGATTTTAAAAATTATACCACCAATAGAAAGCAACATTATTGCTAAGTGTCATAGGCTATATAAAAACAATATTGAAAATTAACAATGCAAACATATCTAAGGTCAGCCTCAAAATACTTCCTACTATCTTATGACTTATTCTCTAATATCAATCACTAAACCACAGTTAAAATGACCTCAGATTTAAATTCATACCCTCTGGCAATTGCAATGTTATTCAAGGATTACACATTTTTAAATCAAGTTGACTTTGACTAGCCCTACTATTGGCTTCGGTTTCAAATATATATCTTAAATAGTATAGTCGGAAATGCCTTACATTTGATAGTTAATCTTACTGTGGAAATTAGAATTGACCCCGTTTTTTTTGTATGAAAGTGACTTACCCTTATTTAAAAAACCATAAATCCTAAAACTATTTTAATATTAAGAGTTTTTTTTTGCGTTTTAAGTACTTACTCGAGTTTTATATTTGAATACTATTAAATACTAAACAAGAATTTTATAATTATAACTCATCTCTTATTTTATACACAAAAACCCCTAACCCAGTTAATTCATAGTTTAGAGTTAATACATATTAACTGATATGTCACTGACAATTCATATGGCTTTTAATTGAATAAATAATATCAAAATCAATATTACGTAGAAATAGCATGTAGTAATTTTAAATTTTAGCTAGGCATATAAAAATATATTTTAGTCTAGAATTTTTTAATTTTTGCTTACACAAAACTGCTGTTTCAAATTTCATAGAAAAGCACAACGTAAGTTAAATAAAAGAAAAACATACTTTAAAAATGCAACTAGACTGTTTTTAAAAAAGCCTATTCGTTATAAATAATTAAGGTTTAAATTAAAAGTGTGTGCGAAATTTTAAACGCTTCGTTGCAAAATAACCTTATTATTTTATCTTTATTATCTATAAGTAAATATTTTTAATATGTATATTAATGGGACCTAAAACCGGTTACATGAATAAATAATGCGGTTTTCTATTTGTGAAAAAAAAATCAAAAAACGTGTTAGTATTTCCAGAAATTACCCCCTAAAATATCACAAAATCGAACCAATAAAGTTAACCGTTATTTAATAGTAGTATAGCTCTAATTACTTTTTTTTAAGCCAATCTCCATTTTTTATTCAAATAATTATTTTGTATAGAAGGATTTTACAAAGAAGCGATTTATATTAAATTATTTCACAATATTATTTTTAATTATATTCACATTAGCATTTCATTACATTACAAAAATCATACAATAGAAATACATACAAACTTTAACTTATTCGATACTATATCAATCGCATATAATTCTAATTAAAAATGTTGTATTAAACTTTTCCTTATCCGATTCATTCATTAGTGTTTAAGGCTTTGTGTACACTAGCAAAAATTTTGGCAGCAAAATAATAGTGAGAAATTGTCATTAACTAATCTCGTGGAGAAATGCTTTGTAGAACTCGTCATATGGTATGTGAAGAAAAGCCTTTATTCGATAGTAACACTAGTTGTAAGTCCCATATAACCGTTTTTACCCTTTTATGACGACGCGGCATTCGTTTATAAATATTCTTCTCAAAACAATAATTACTTTACATAAAACTACAGCACACCATAATATAATTCGTTTTAATCATCAATTATCTGAATATTTTCGTACAATAGGTACCTTTACCTAACCATATTTTTTAACAACGACCCCACCCGATATACGTATTTAAAATCTATCCAAAAATAGTATAAATTATTCTTAAACTAAATTTTAAATTTAGAACTCTCTAGCTAAATATTAACTTATATTAGTATACGACGTTAGCTAACACTTGTAAAATAAAAAAAACAATTCAAATAAATTCGTCACTTGAGTGTATAAAGCCTTATCCTCACTGCGGCAGTCAGTGACCTTATTCATCGTATTTCACTTACTTTGGCAACTTCTTGACCTACATTTAAAAGCCAGTTGTGCTATTTTATATAGCTCTAGTACAATCAACTATAAATGTCAATTAATAAAATTCAAGGTTCAAAAAAAATCGAAACAAAATAATCTTAACATTTTTAAGATACAGGTAATATCAATTCGCTCAATACTACATGTTATATATAACTAGCTACGCCTTGCGGTTTTACACGCATTTATGCACATATTTCACACATAAACCTGCGTATTGAATCTTCCTATCTGATAAAAAAAAACCGCATGAAAATTAGTTGCGTAATTTTGAAGATTTAAGGATACATAGGAATATATAGAAGAAAGCGACTTTGTTTTATACTATGTAATGATGATGACTGTTGTAGGCGACTATACTATACTATACTACTGGTGATTTGATTATTTTTTTCATACATAAATTATAAATAGCATGTTTTTTACAAACCGAGTGAACAGGTTTGTTTCTAGGCGAGAGTTCTACAATCAGACAGCAGCAATTCTGTGTCCCTTGATCAAGCTCTAATATATTTTAAAATAAAAACAACCCCCTAAGTCAAGCAATATATTTTAAAGGCGCATTTTCCCTTTACTCTGCGTTTGTTTCGTGTCTTTTATAGGACATGGCATTTATCTTTACCTTTATTTGAGGTAATTATTTTTTTTTGCCTGTGTCTTATCATGTCTTTAGATTTTGTTAATCAAAACTCAAATATCTTATCTTGGAGTTAAACAGCAAACAAAAATTTCATAACACATTCATTGCATCCGTTGAAAATTACATACTTATCACTTATGAAATTAAGCAAAACTCGAACGCGCAAACGCAAGGCTGAATAAAAAAAATCGTCTTCATACTGCAAATTGTAACATAATTTTACAAACATTTAGAGTTTCGTCATTACTGGTACATTGTTTCATGTTCCTCAAAATATCTGCAAGCTTAGCATTACTATATTAGTTACTAGCTGTTGCCCGCGACTCCGTCCGCGTCGAATTTCATATAAACCTCCTTTTCCTCTTTTAGCCCGTTTTTCAGTTAAAAAAGTAACCTATGTCTTATCTCAGGCTCTAGACCATTTGTGTGCCAAATTTTATGACAATCGGCTCAGTAGTTTTGGCGTGATAGACAGACAGAGTATCGCATCTATACTATCGCATTTATAATATTAGTATAGAAGTATGGATTACATATTTTAGTTTGCCTCAACTAAAAAATTGCATAGAGCAAGCAGGGCAATAACCTTTTGATATAATCAGGACGAATGGAACTAAGATATACATCAGACGTAATATATTATACGATGTGACAAACATTCATATATCTTGTCCATGATAACGCTACTTTTATCGTTTAACGGTCAAGTTTAGAACGCTTTTTTTAATCGGGGGCTTAATATTACAGCACTATCAAGATCACACTAGACTTACTCGACTTAAGGTCCTATGTTCCCTACATGTCGTCCGACGTCCACAATGTGTCGCTGTTTTTCTTCAGCATGTATTTTCACTTCAATAAATTACAATACTCAACGGCATTTCGATGATATTTAAACCTGCGCCCAAAAACGATCAACTTCTAGAATTCTCTTTACCACATAGTGTGACAACACTCGACAACACACCATTTTTAAAATATAATCATAATAAATCACGTTTTATCTATTAAGTGTGACGCGATGAGTGTGGATGGGAATTATTAGAACAATGAAAATTTAAGTGTTATATGAGATTGTCAACGTCCGTTGATATATTTTTGAAGAACAATTGATATTTTTTATCTCAAAGTTTAGCTTTGCTATTAAGGCAAAAATTGCTTTTACAAAATTATGTATAAAGAAGTAGGAGTTGATACTTCTTTTTAAATTAACTTATCTGACGCATTATTCCTTTATTCTAGCAAAGCTACTGACGTAACGAATACGGAAATTATAATGATGTATCA
Source organism: Eurema hecabe (assembly GCA_026213755.1). Lineage (NCBI taxonomy): Eukaryota > Metazoa > Arthropoda > Insecta > Lepidoptera > Pieridae > Terias > Terias hecabe. Next base: position 7,731,902 of record JADANM010005989.1, read on the forward strand.
TCTCTACAATACTATTGAATTATATTTAAACTGGTTCCGTAATCATGTTTGGGTGATCTTTGTCCCAACAAACAAACATCATTAAAAGTTCTCCTATAAATAGATTTGATAAAAAGTAAACAAAAAACTTAGGATTAAAATAATTACACGGGTCATGGTTTTCTTATATCATAAATATATGTTGATCATAGTGAATATGCATAAAACGAATTCTGTGCTTAAAAAAATTAAGGCTTGAATATTTTTGTTAAGGGCTATGCAGTTGCTAAATGTCTTATAGCATAGACAACATATAAAACTTATCTAATACGATAGACGTCTAAGGCATAAACCGATAGTCCCTTAATAATATCGTTCCTCCGTTAGTGAAGCTAAAACACTTACTAACTATAAGGAATATTGGCGATTGTATAAAATTTGGCGATACATCTTTATATCATACAAGAATAGAGAATACGTAATTAATTAATTCAACAGCGCGTATGTCAAACATGCTTTTAGATGCATTATGTCATTAGATCAAGTCGGTAAAGTCTAATGGATTTTATATTAGCGCTATCTCATTTACTCATCTAGTTTTCAACGCGTTAGAACGGGATGCCTGTTTTCAGAATAAAAACAAAACATTAAACATTCTACTGATGTTTTTTCGCGACAGTACGTGGCTAGCTTCGCAAATGCTCAAGAACCAATCTTCAAAAAACCTATGACTGTTATCCTGCCTTACAGAATTAGTACGAAAGAATATTTTTAAGCAATTAGTCCCAAATTAATACCTATTTAGGATACGTTACTCATTTGAAACTATCGTTTTTTATTCAGGAACAGAAAGACAAAATCTTTTTTAAATAATTTATTTTCAATGAATAACAATCAAAAATTGACTAACAAGAAAACATTGTTTCTAGTTCGAATCATTGGTTACCTACAACCAACCTATAAAATTATTAAAAAAACCTACAAGTCCTTCCATAGTAGTCCTTCCCATTAACAAGACTATATTCATATCTAAAATTTCGAAAAAAAATTTTAGCTTACTTGTCTATATGCTTTAAATAAGCTTCGAAGATACATGTTCTATTTTAAACTAAACTTACTTAATTTTCTAACACTGTTGGGGTAGAACACTTTCAAATTATATTTTTTAATGAACTATCGATGAAATACTTGTAAATATCGAACTTTTACGAGTATGGAAAAATACGAGGTTAGAAAAAACAGGACTTTAAATATTTGAAAACACTTTATTTGATTAATTATTGAATTAATGTTAAATAATAAAAATATACAAAAGACTGTTTTAACTCGTTACTAATCTACTGTATCTATTAAAACTTACAAAAACATTACGCGATTAGGAGATTACAGTCTTAAATACTCAATACCAAATTTATGATTATTTACAATTCCGGTGTCAATTACAGATATCTTACGTGTACGTAAAATGATTTAGAAATTGAAATTATTAATTTATTAAATATTAAATTTTATTCAAAAAATCAATCTTACTTATTATATAATTTATTGGCTTGAATTTTTAAGCTGTTATTAATTTAGTTAGATAATTTTCCAGTTAATTCCAGAACTGACTGTTCTTATGAGCAAGAATTTAAGTCTAGTTTATAACGAAACAGGTCTAACTATTTCTAGAAACATCTTCTGCCCTCGGCGAGGGTACGGTCAAGTATATTACAAAAAATGTGGTTATAACATGGAATAGTCAATTTACTATATACGAGGCTTTTTTAGTTTTGCTTTCTTATACTACGATATTGAATCCTATATAAACTTACACTTATTAAAATTAAAACGGCTTAATTAAATATGTCTTGCTAATCCTTACTTAACCTACTGTTAGTGAATATAAAATGCAAAAAAAACTTTTGGAGTTTTACGTCCATATTAAAAGAAACATAACACTCTACCGGATTACATTTTAATAAATTTACACGAACTTTGTATTATATGTAGGCAATGATATTATATAATAGAAATGTTATACCCATACAAATAAACCGAAAAAAGTGTTCCGCACAGCAGCGGCAGCACACATACTTACAAGTCAAAACGATAGAAAGAGCTTATAACATATCTATTTAATATAATATAGTAGGTAGGTATTATTATTTGACCAACCAGTTAATTAATTGTAGATACTGCATTAAAATTTTCAATGAATCCTGATATTTCTAATGAAACCCAATAATAATTCAATAAGTCTTAAAAATAACAACATGGTATAAATTTATTAAAGGATATAATATGCAATATTGATGTGATAGTAAGGTCTCCTTCTAGAAACATCTTCCTGTTAACCTATGAATATATTAGCTTTAAATTAAGATAAAAAACGGTAAAATGTCCGTTATATCTGGTCGTTTTGACATAGAACATTTTTTGGAAGATCTATGGTAATCTTTGGCCTGTAGTGTATATTATAATGAGTGTTCCTTTTTCAATAATATAAAAACGTAAAAGTAAATTAAATAAGTTACTATAATATAAATATATTTGTTTTTTGTAATGAATAAATAAATTAGTCAGTAACTCTTAAGAAAATTCAAAATGTTATTTATTTATCAAATTTCGTTATGAACGTTTTCATCCTTATTACCCGACTGCCAAAGAAGGAGGGTAATGTTTTTCGAGTGTATGTAAGTATGTATGTATGTCTTTTCCTTTGTGACCTCCTGTAGCCTAAACGGCTTGATGGATTTTGATGTATGAGGTATCGTTAGATTTGTCTTGATTACGGGAGTGTCATAGGATACATTTTATCCTAAAAGTCCCACGGGATAAAGACATAATTACTCATTTTTTAGTGTGCAGTCGGGTATTTTGTTTTTTTAATAATTATAGGATAACTTGTTTTTAACTGTATTTTTAAATATTAATGACATTCCAACTTCATCTCATTTTGATTTAAATTACTGAGTCAACTTAATTACGCTCAAAAGGGGTTTTAATGACATCCTTAAAAAGAGAAAAATATTCAAAGGATTATTATATTTATATCTACGTAATTAACGAATCCAGGATGTCAAAGAAAATTAAAATATCCAGTTTCTATTTAGAAAAACTTAATGTCATGTTTTATTTTATTTATTTAATTAACGAATCCAGGATGTCAAAGAAAATTAAAATATCCAGCTTCTATTTAGCAAATAATAATAATTATTAAAAAATATTAGGATTCAATAATAAAATATACAGTCATCTATATACGTTTAGTATTTCCATATGTATATTATTTATAATATTCTTAGATGTTATATTGTTCTATTTTTAATGCGTCTCTTATTTTCATATAACTATAAGCATATTATAATGCAAAACAAAACTCCGATTCGTACGTGTACTTTCATTTTTGATTTCGTGGAAATCGTTGAAGTTACTCAATTTGAAACAGTTTTCGATCCTTTTTTCCTTCCTCTTTGTCCAGACTTCTCTAGTGAGCATTGGAAGCAGCAATTATATTCCAAGCGATGGCATCAGAAAACCTTTTGTGAGTGTCATCAAAACGTTTGATAAAGAAAAATCTATGCAATACTGAGACGAACCAATTCGTTTTCGATAATATTTCTATTCCTAAAATTTAACAAAGTTTATAATTTTATTAAAATTCGCTTGAATAAAGAATTAAATAAAATGGCCATTGTTTCCATCAAATGGTTTTATCATTGCTAATTAAGATTCCGTTGTATAATTTAAAAGTAAAATTGTAATCTAAATCTTTGATCTGATGAAATTCTAGGCACATTGTTGGTCTTCATTCCAAGCACGCCAATGTCAACGCATTTTGCATTCACCGCTAGCGATCATTTCACTCTGACGTAACGAGGTTCAATGATACGCGATGACATTTGGCCATGAACTATGATCATAGAATTCGGCGGCAATTTAAAAAAAAAACTAATGACAGTTGACATAACTTTACGCGGGAATATATATAAATCAAAATTCGAATTTTTCAATTTCGAATTAGATTGTTGAAATCCATACTTCCATACTAAAATATTATAAATGCGAAAGTAACTCTGTCTTTCCATCACGCTAAAACTACTGAACCAATTAGAATGAATTTTGGTATACAGATGGTCTAGAACCTGAGATAAAACATAGGCTACTTTTTAACTGGAAAAAAGGGTTATAAGGAAAGAAAGGGGGGTCAAAGTTTATATGAAAGTCCACGCGGACGGAGTTGCGGGCAACAGCTATTTCACAATAAAATAATAGATTTAGTATTAATATATATAAATAAAAATATTCCTCAAGACAAATAACTTTTATGGTAGTGGTAAAAGGGAAAGTTTTAGTGGAGCATGCATAAATCAGGGTAACCCTCAAATTCACTAGAGGGCTAACGTCCTCTGATATTTTATTTCTAGCAAACTTGTTACTTTATACGTCAGAACCGACACAGATGGATTGTGTGAAATGCATCAGTACTGTATAATTCATACATTCCACTTTTTGGCTGTCAAATTACGAACGTACCATTAACAATATTTCTTGCTTTATATTCTGTAGTAGTTTTTATTGCGTGATTAATGATTTAATTGTTTATTCCAATGCAAATCTGTTGATGAGTACAATTGTTGTTTATTGTTTCCTCATTGATATATTGGGAAATATCATTGTATACTCATCTCCGGTTCAAAGTCTCATTTAGCACAACTTTCCTTCATTGATATTGCTATAAATATTTATGTAGTGAAATTGTTTTTTCCCATCTTCCAAACTACTTTTCCTGAGCAATTATTTCGATCAAGCATTTGTCTCCTAATGAACACAGGACTTAACAAACAGTTGACCTGTAATCAGCTAAGCGCTTTGTAGGGTACAGAATACAATGAAGTTGGCCAAAGTTTGCACAAACTGACTGCAAGCCGGCGACCGGCGCTCCCTGTTTGAAATAGTTTTGAACCGTATTCAATGAACTTTAATAAAAACTATACACATATAAGCACTTTCGAATTGAAATGCATTAGAAGTTTCGATAGCGATGGAATGTAAGATTTATATTGTGTGAAAATAAGTTTTATTACCTAAGAATTTAATTCGGCTACAAAACTTATATTAAGAGAAAACTTATTGCCCCGGGGCGACTTTGCTGTATACTACTATCCTACTGCTTAAAAACCATTCTCGTACTTTAAGGAGCATTTAAAAAAAATATATCGAATTTGATTAAGATGTTATCGATTAGGCACTTAGCCACACATTTGGCGATTAATTTTTAAATTATAATACACATATCTTAACTTTACGGGGCTAGTGAATCATTAAGCTTTATATGTTTGTTCCAGTGTTGGACGCGACGGCGAAACCACCGTCAGGGATACTGAGCGGCAACGCGAACCAATATGGCGACTTCGACGAGTGTCTCAGCATAGACAGCGCTGTCCGAGGCAAATACTGTCTAGCGTCGCTACAAATCGACGTCGCTGCTAAGGGCTACGAGCAGCTGGACTACTTGATACACAGCGGACATTACATTCGCAGCAATGTCACTGATGTAAGTATACTTACTGATACTTATACTATACAGCATAGACAGTGCTGTCTAGGGTCTTGCGAATTGACGTCGCTGTGAAGGGCTACGAGCAGCTGGACTACTTGATACACAGCGGACATTACATTCGCAGCAATGTCACTGATGTGAGTATACTTACTGATACTTATACTTTACAGCATAGACAATGCTGTCTAGAGTCGGGCAAATAGGCATAGTTGCTAAACGAACAGTTCTATTACTTATGGAAAGGGGATGTACCATGTAAGGTTCCTGGAAGAAATGGAGGACTCTCGAAAAGTTGAACAACTTACTGACCAACCATTAGGCTCCAATGATTCGATATTGAGCAGTTACATATAGTCTTAGCTTAATCTAGAATAAATACCATAAGCGCTCATCATACCATCAGAACTCGCCGACATAAGAAGAGGCCGGCAACACACTCGTGACATCACGAGTGCTCATGGGCGACGCTGATCACTTTCCATCAGGTGACGCGCCAGTTCGTTTGCCCCCTATTATATAAAAAAAAAACATACTTATTAAGGAAAATTTTTCATTGAATGTGACAGACAGTACGATCCTAATTTAAAACTTATTGAATGCGTAGTTTTCTTGGAAACTAATTAATAGACAAATATTATGAGTAATAAAACCTTCGTTCAGAGCACCTCATTCACAATTATTTTATTTAAAGTAAATGGTCTGTGACGAATGTTGAAAAATATTGCGAGCCTTAGCTATTGTATAAAAAACTAAATAGCATCTAATTTGAATAACGAATGTAAACAAATTTAAAAATCTTTCCTTTCAATTTTGTATATTATATATTCATCGTAGTGTATCCTATAAATAAACTATATATCACGGAAGATAGATAAATTGACGCGCCCACAAATTTAAAACCTGTTAGGAATACAGTTAAAACTTTTCTAGAACAAAGAATTATAAACAACAGGTTTTTGCATATCAATTATATTATAATGGCTTCCTCATATATTTCTATAATTTTTGTTTGTTTAACATAACGCCTTTTGAGAGTGACATAATTCTTATCGATATAATTCAATCTATTAAGAGACTTTTTAATTGATTGTATTAAAATGTTTACGTAAACAAAGATATTTTAAGTGAAGAAAATTAAAAAAGTACAAGGAAACGAGGTCATTCACCTTATGAAAAATGGCCGACGGAACAGTATGGAGTCTAAAAATAAAATATAAGGGCAAACCTCAAACTAGACTTCCCCTAATCGAGGTCATGTATTCACACCACAACCTAGATCTAAAGAGCCTAGGTAACGTTAGAAAAGATTAATCCTGCTTTAAGGTAAAAAAAAACAAAATAAAATATCCGCCCAAATTTTTATTACGCATTTTTTGTTTAACAAAATTTTAATACGTTCAATTTCATATCTAATTAAACATTATAATTACTTAATTAATGACCAACAATTAAAATTCGCTATGGCTTAATATTTTCCTCATAAAAAGTAACAGTAATAATAAACACTTTTTGGTGTAATTATTTATGATTAAAATAAGTCATTAATATTATCACGTATGACGTTTAAAAAATATTTGCCAAACTAAATTTCAGACGTAACTTAAGATTTACATACATTATTAACGGATTAGAAACATACAAATATCAATATTAATCCTGCGTCCAAGTAATTTCTAATTAACTAGCAGCCGCAGGATTAAAAATATATTATTTTATATTTAATGATTCCTGAACGAAAATATAAATATTTGGCAATCAATATTAATCATTTTTCATTTAAACAAAAACAATACCTAGGTACTGTATTTTGTTTTAATATAAAATACACTACCTATATTCCGATTTCCGAACGTTGTGGTTATACTAGTATATTGTTGATTCGAATCCTTTATAATATAATATTATTAATTTTTGATGGTAGACTATCGCATCGACGCAATGAAAATTAAATATTTGACGCCTACGAAACTCTATAAAATGACTTAATGATGAACTCCGATTTCTACTAGTCTTGATTCTCTTTCCACTAATGCAACACTTTATTCGCAATCATTACAAAGTATTATAAAACAAAGTCGCTATCGCTGTCTGTCTGTCCCTATGTATGCTTAGATCTTTAAAACTACGCAACGGATTTTGATGATTTTTTTTTAATAGATAGAGTGATTCATACGGAAGGTTTATGTGTATATATTACATGCATAGATTCGGGTTAAACCACGGGGCGTGACTAGTAAATAATAAAATGAATTATCCTCATCTGTACCAATCTATATAATAATAACAATAATAATCTTTATTTTGTCTAAAAAATATTACAGACATCTTACATGAGTAAAAATAACTAATAGAATAATAACATGCTGCTATATAGAATATGGTTTTGTAAAATGCCAAAATTTTGAGCTCTGTCTCTTAAACTATGTTTTATGATGTAGGTTCGTTTTGTGATGTAGGTAAATAAAGATTTAGTCTGTTTGTAGCCACTCTGTCAGTCTCTATTTCAGTTCACATTTATTTAAATTTGCTTTGCCCAGTAATTCATCCATTTTTCTATTGAAATGTGTGCCCACATATAACAATATGTGTAGCGATTTTCAGCCTATTCACTTTAAACTAATTATCAAATCTTTCCTAATTATATGTATAATAGTACAGGGTATTAGATATTGAAACCCATAACATATAATTACGTCAGGTAATCCAACCTTTCAGCTAGTAAAATATAACCTTAGTCTAAACTACATTTAGGATTTAACTGCTGCCTTCTAAGCTACAATATATTTAAACTTCTAGCCTTGACTTGATATATTGTTGCTTCTTATTTCCTGACCACATAGTTTCGATTGTGAGACATACAACTATTTAAATTTTAAACCTGATATTATTTCGGAGTACGGGCTGCCTTTTGTTTTTATCTACACTAATAGATATTATAAAGAAGAAAGATTTGTAGTTTTTGTATATAAAGAATTAACTCACAAAGTACTGGACCAATTTTAATAATTTTTTTTCATTACAAAGCTACCTTATCACTGAGCAACATGGGCTATATTTAGTACTATGCCTACCCGTGCGAAGCCGGGACGGGCCTGTAGTTTATTATACATACAGAATTACATCATTGATTTACAAAAGTAATGATTTACAAAAGTATTTTTCGCGGTATCGGTTAAACACGAATTTTATTTATTAACATATTTTCGCATGCTTCTTAGATCGAACACTACCACCCAATAAATAATATTAACATTTAAGTGCATAGCTCGTATTAAAAACTACAGTCGCGTTAAGAAATCGCATTCATTATAGTCATAAAGACAATCGCTACAATAACAATAAAATTCGGGACACAGACCAAGGATGTAGGTTCAAGGGTGGACAGAACATTGCTCAACTTGTGTCGAAATAGCTGCCCTGCGGTATGCCGTGTGGGTGAATCATTCAAGCTGAATTGTCAAACCCCATATATAGACTAGCTTTTGCTTGCCACGACAGCGTGGTTAAAAGTCTAACGAAATATTTTATAGAAAACTAGCAGACCCCACAGACTACGTTTTATCAAAAACTTTCCCGACTAATAATAATTATTAGATTTTATTCTCTTCGTAAAAACCATCCTTGAACTCCAACGAATATAAAAAAAGGATTGGCCAAATTAGTCCAAGCGTTGTTGAGTATGGGCACATTTCATATAAGAATATAGGCTAACATTACAAATTCACTTTTCCAAAGATAAAGCAATACTTTCTCATTTGTTTATTTATTTATAGTAATATTAATGTAAATAGTCGATACGTTGAAAAATCCTTCAGTAATATTTATCAATAGGTATAAAAAGGCTATTCTTTCTTTATTCTAATTGTGAAATTAAATTTTATAGTACTTGCAAAATTACAAAATGTCCTTTCAAAAATTAAGTGTTCTTTGATTTACTATCGAACTAATAATTAACCTCGGAGAATAAGAGTTTTTTTGTTTGAGTTATTTACTATCAGAGTAATACTTAACCTTGTCTTTGCTCTGATTTCTCAATGAAATTAACATAAACAAAACATTTCACATACGTTGAATTGCTAATTGTCGTAATCTTTATATCTTCATTTGTTCACATTAATGTCTTAATTCCTGAGTAAATTTTATTAACCATTATATAGATATCTGTCGAGTATAATCTTTTTTATTAAAAAAGCTTCAAGGTAATGTAAAAAAAATAATAAAATAAAAATAATTAATTCTACCTTCATCGCTTTCTTTTACCTTCATCTGCCAAGGGAAAGAATTTATTTTACTTAAAATTGTTATGCAGTTTTATCTAATTTACATCTGATTTTTGGTAAGCAATATTTAGCCTAGAAATATACTTAACCAGATAGTTATTAACATCCAAATATTGTCAAAGTCCTCTTCAACAACCTTCTAGAGGTTTCCGAGGAAATTAAAGAATCACGTTTATCATAATCCGCTAATATATTCATTGCCACGATTACACAATTTCTCGGAACACCTTCTTTTTGCAATGCACCTTAAAATCGGAAATTATTAAAGGCGTATTATTTAATTAACTTTTAACATAAATTAAGAAAAAACGCTCAGTGAAATCATATAAATCAAAAAGGAGACAAGACGTTTCATATCAATTTGCATTTTCACACTTTTTATTTCTGATGAATATTTATATGGATACAAAAATGTCGTGCCCATAATTGTTGGTATGAAGTATGCTGTACGAAGGCTTCGTCTGTAACTTCCTAATTTTTTTGATGATATTGTGTAAATACCGGAAAGGCTTGTCTTATTTCGAAACATATATATCAGTGAAATATCAACTCTTTATTTAGTTAACGTCCCTTCAAAGTTTTTTAATACAGAATTTTATTAAGTAAAAAAAAAATTCCCAATAGATCTCTTGAGTGTCCAGTCCTGTCCTGGTCCTGGTTTGTCCAGCAAATTCCTTCCCCAACTTGAAGTCGAAATAAAAAGCGAAAAATACCTTCACTAAGAACGGGTATCTAAGAACAGGCATATAAGGTCTAGGCTAAAACTTGGTTTGCTGGGTTTAGACAAATTACATAGGCTTCAATGACACAGTGATGGACAGAACAATACAAGACTTATGTGTTCACCTGCTATTAAGCAAAGTGGTTCCGCGCCTTTGTATCCGGTAATTCCAACTAGGCAATGATCGAAAACATTATCCTATAAACGATCACCTCCACACTTAATAATCAAGAAAAACGTTTCCAAAGCCATGTAAAGGCCAAAACACGACGTTAGTGGTCTTTTTAATCAGGAAAAGAGAATGAAAATTAAAAAAAAAATAGGATTAGACCTTGATACAGAAACAAATGGTTAAAAAGATTCAAATTTCTGATTCAAAAAGAAGGTGGAATCACCTCGGTACAATTTAGCCCATTTTAACTTAATATAATCACTTATAAAACTACAATGTTATAAATGAATTATATTATATGTAATAAAGGCCATTTTCCCAGCATTTTTCATATTTTAAATTTATTATTATTATACTTATTGAAATAATTTTTAGATTTCTTATCAAAAGGCTGGAATATTTTGGTGCTATCGAGCCCAGGTGTTATTTTAAACAATAAATTAATATTTATATTTATAATTAAGTGTCATAAACCTTTTGGAACCTGTTTCTTAAATACGTTATTATGTAATTCTGTTTATTATACAATTTTTGACGCCTTGCTTGTTGTAAACTTATTTAATATACATTGTGTTACGGTGCGATGGTTTTAAAAATATTAATGTAGGTTACTGAAAGTAAAAATATAATTTACTTTTATAACAGTTAATCTATTTTAAGTCGAACTTAAAAGAGATTGAGATTTAAAGTTTTCGACATAAGTAGGAACTTGTGCGAATATGACTTCACTATATATTTTTATGCAATTTTTTTTGAGTTACTCAAGAAAATATATACATAATTATTTTAACCAATACATAGATGTATCAAACAACGAAATTTCGACAGTATAACCAGAGTTTTCTAGAATTTAAGAGGTTTTCTCCTCTAGTTTTGATTAAGAGGTTCTTTAATGTCAATAAACTGTGTCGTGGTTAATTTTATAATGAAATTTTAGTTTCATTAACAACGACATTTAAGTTTATGAACGGCTTCCTAACATAAGTACATTTTAAAACAAAGCGATATGTTTTGTTATCTCATTTATTTTTCCGATATAATCTTAACAACTTAAGCAGTAATGTATGTTAAACAATAATGAGAAAGCCTCTAAAATTGTTAAGACACAACACGCCTTCACAGCGACCTTGACACGGTGTATGTAATTATTTTGTGCAGTATTGTTTGTTAAGGAGTGGGAAAAAATCTGTCAGGAAACGTACTATGGAGCTATGGAGGAGATGGTTCTTAATATTACCAAGTGATAATATTGTCATAGTACATTTAAAACAGTATCTTTTATTCTATGAGAAACTGACAAGGCTTCACTAAATCGTATTCATAGTTATGAATTACGAGTAAATTCAGAGGAACATATTTTGTCAAATTGTTTTATTAGTGTTTCTAACGAGACTTTCGGTTCTTATACTAGTACCTACTTCATAATAAAGCCGCAATGTATCCTATCAAAAACGATAGAGTTAAGTCTAGATTAGTCTAGACAAATGAGGACGCTATGACCGGTCAGTAACACGTAAGCGTCGCGTCGTCGTAAAAAGGTATCGTGCGTTATAACTTATAAGCCTACGACGTAACCACAGATTCAAGGTTGATTGGGGTATCAATAAATTTTAGTGATTTCCGTATCAAACATATCCGAATACTTCTTGAGATAATTATAGAACAACGTTATATAGATTACGTCATATGGTTTTTATGGTGTTTTAAAAATAGAAAACGGTAGGTAGGTACTATATTTGTTTATGTTATGGCGGGTAATTGGCCAGAAGTTTTGACTAAACGCGAAACTGTTTGAACTTAATACCAGTCCATACCAGATTTACAGTCTCAAATAAGAATAATAATAATAAAAATAAATAATAAAGGATTCAATAAAAAAGGATATTTTGGTGGTGTTTGTATTGTGTGTAAAGAGATAGTGCACCTCCATATAATATCACAAATATAAGTACAAAAAACGAAGGATAAGATTTTAATCTAAAGAACTATTAACCTAATTATATGCGTAGGTATAGTTTCATCGATAAAAAATTTCATTATTAAAATTAAAAAATACAATTAAATAATTGCCATCATAAATCAGCATGCAATAAAAATAATGAATTCATTAATACATCAACAATTATTGAAAAACAGCCATCGAAAAATGACTTGCAAAAATATCACGCATTTACTGGATCAGCAGCGGTTGCAAATTGTATTATGAAATCGAAATTGTTTAAACATTTTTTGCCACATTATAACGTCTTAATTATATAATACGGACGAGGAAAAATCTTGATAACATTTTTGTTAATGTAATAACTCCGAATAATAAGAATACAACTTTCGCCAATTTTATAATATAAAATCTTCTTCCTGTCGTTACCCCATTAATTGGGGTCAGTACTTCATGTATTTTTCTTCCATTCTCTTCTATCAACCATCATCTTAACATTTTTCACGCAAATATCGTTTACACAGTTAAGGTTTTTTAAGTCTTCCCCTTGCAATAGGTACATTTATATCTCAATAATAGATTCGGAACGAAATGTTATCCTGTAATATAAAAATGTGTTGCTAAGCGCATAACTCGATAATAGATGACCGATTACGATGATTCTTTTTTTAGAATATTCCCTGAAGTACATATATGGTATTTACGATAATGATTCTGCTTATGACCCCTTACCCCTCAAAGAGCTACAGGTACAGCGCGATCAAAGTCACGTCGGGCCAGCGTCTTTAAATAAAAAATCGTAACTATTGTCAAAGTTTTACTTATAGTACAATACAAAACTACACAATATCTCTGTCTGAGAATACATCAGTAAACGTACGCAGCTGATACCTGTTTAAAGTATTTATTCATACAATCTTCCACACATGTGCGACAACTTTTGACGGGGTACATACCGACCCCACAACCCGCTAGAGATGTAATGGACTACGTGAGCGGGGTCTGAATGGCCGGAAATTGGCGGACCACTGACATTTGACGGGGCCTGGGGTAAATCTGAGCGTTAGGAATGTAGAGTCAAGTACAAAAATGTTTACTAAATGCGAAAACATTTTAAATGGTCTCCTTAAGTTTTCTTTTTGTTTGCAATCGATGTTATTATGACTGTTTGTTTTCCGAAGAAATATATAAAAGAGTTGAACACGTTAAAAGTTGTAATATTGAAGATATGAGTAACATCTCCAATCTTTTATTAGTTGATTAGAATGTCCCTGTACTCCGAAAATTATTTTGTTTTATTAGTGATTTGTAATTTTAAAATGTATAATCTCAATGAAGTTTTTAAACAGTTATGTCTCTGAACTTAACGGCTTCCGATCGAGTAAAAAACGAGTATGCATTTTTTATAGAATTCAACATCATAAAGATAATATAATTATTGTTAAGAAATTTAACAAAATACCTACCATCTTTTAACTTCTTCCTAGTGATTCTCGTGACAGATAGTAAGCTAAATAAAATTATTTTTAAGTAACTTTAAAATAAACTTATTTAAAACTTTACACAATATTAAATTTGCAAAGCACGTTCTGTACTACACGTAGCAAGTTAACGATTTTTTATATAACTTTAATTGACTTATTATTTTATCATTTTATTCTGATCTCTGATCTCCGACTAGAGTCAGGGAGAGATTGATACATTAATTCGTTATTATTTGAAAAACATAACTTATACGTTTTTCTCAGTCCATATAAAAAAACAGTCGAACTGAGAACCTACTACTTTTTAAAAAGCCGTTAAAATATTATTTACGAAATAGTATCGATTTCATTACTTCCATAATGGAAACTAGAAGAGAATCTGAAGATACATCTTATCAGTTCTAAAGATGTTGCAAGCTATTTCAAAAGCGCGGGGTTTCAACGGAAGTGTTCACGACCTTGGGATTAGGGATATAATTCTGATTCGCAAACTAATGAGTGTCGCACGTGAAGACCCAACCTTATGCTAATAAGAATTTATAAAAATACCTTTAAAACTTACCTAGTATATAAAGAAGATTCTAGAAAATTTTAGATATTATATTTATCTTCAATTGCCGTCGATTGCTTGGCAAATAATGCTATTTGGCTATAAGGTTGCACGTTTTTATTTTTTTTTAATTTGTGTTCTGTGATATATTATTTTACAAATGTATTTTTTTTGTTGGTAAGTAATTTCAATGGAAAAATATATACAAAAGCATGGCTGTACGGTACCAACAATATTTACAGTATCAAATTTATTAAAATATGATTGTATGCGCATGCGCTATGAAACATAAAAGTCTAACTACACATTTCAAACTGTTAACATCTCACCAAAACATCAAGTCTCCATACAAACATGTCTGCTACAATACATGATACATACATACATTAAAATGATATTTAACAAGACATTGTATCGCGATCACGCAAATACCAAGGCCGATCTTTTTAATATTCTACAAGAACGCCGTCTACTTTGTCAACTTATTTGGTCTCGGGCTGATTTTGAATGACAATTGTCATTGTGCAATACAATAGCCCTTGACTCTATCGAACAAAGTTTAAAAAGATGCCCTAACAATGCTATTCATTCAATTCGATGTTAGACAATTGCAACATTTGCTTATATAGAATTAATTTATTTTTGTGTTTGTAGCTGATTAATTACGGGTAATTATCAAAACTATGAATGTGGTCGAATCTCAGAATTTCATACTGTTGTTTTAATTTTTTTGTATACCCAATGCCATATTTTTGCTTGAAATTGAAGCATAGGTTATCTATGTACCAATGTTAAAGCGTTGAGTCCTTAGATTGGGTAAAGCTAACAGTCGCGAGACGAGATGTTTCACGATAGTCCAACATTAATAAATTTTGGTCTGTAATATTGAAACTCAATAATGTTTTTTCTGACACATTTATGTACGTACAGAGACAAGCAGTCTTTGATGTAATTCCATGTTTCCGATTAAGTCACAACTTACCTCTTATTTGTAATATACCAACTCAACATTATATGTGCCACGTTTCGTTAAAGAAATACTTCGTTTATTTCTAGATGGGGCATCGTGTACCAAGATACTCTAGTCTTCTATGGGGAGTCTGCATTCCCAGTTCTTGTAGCAGCTTTGACCTGGAAGAGGAGTTATCACAGAAGCTGGATGGTCTCGGCATATCGGTCAGGGTACAAAACACCATGTGCACTGTAAAGGACGTTCAAAGGCCCTACTCTTTGGGAAAATCTTTGGCTATGTAAGTTTTTTTTTTTTGTGTGTTTTATCACAAGATAATTAATCAAATTATGTCGGCAACCCTGCGAGTTTTTCACTTTCATCATCGTGGTTTGCTATGTTGTAAAAAAACTTCGTTAAAAATAGGGAGATGTCCGTTCGGTTCTAGAAGAAAGTTACTGATTCAGGATTGCCTAGGCAGCGTTGATTTCTTTCAATCAGATGATACGCTAGCTCGTTTCTCTTCTTTATAAAATTGACATAAAAAGATTTGATATGGGTAATTACCCATATCAAACTTAATTAAGTTTAATAAGGCAAATTCTGGTTAATAAAGTTATTCTAAATTTTTATTCCTTATTTGAAATAATCTTACTAAATGTATTAAACACCACATCTACAATGAAACTTGTAAAGCGTTGAAATTATTATTTTAATAAATTTTAATAATACAACAATCATATTATAACTGAATTTAGATTAAAATAATAATTACGAGTCTAGAACTTAGAATGCAGAGTAGTCACAATAGTGGGTCATTTCCTATTCCAGTTCCATTAACAGCTTGCTCATTACAGAGAATTTCATAATAAAGATATCACGGAAATCACTTGTTTATTACTTCAGTAAACTATAACATTTTTATATTGTATACGGTTTATTAATGTATGTTAGTTTTTTTTTTTTAAGTTAAATCTTTAGAATTAAGTTCAAGTGACAATTGGACATGTAAAAGTATCATGACATAGTATAAAACAAAGTTGCTTTCTTCTGTCTGTTCCTGTACGTTTAAAAAAAAACTAAAACTACGCAACTGATTTTCATGGTATTATTTTTTATCGAATAGAGTGATTCAAAAGGAAGGCTTATGTGTAAAGTACATGCATGTAAAACCGCAGGGCTTGGTCATCTGTAATCATATGATACAACAAACATAAGCACTATATTCTTTTTCAGAGCTTTCTTCCTAGGAATCCTACTTCTAATAGTCATGGGAACATTACTAGAAGACGAGACGAATACTTCGAATTTCGAGAAGCTTCTGAACGCGTTCTCTTTGAGGCGGAATTTGAGCAAAATTTTCGATCTTGATGATTCACCAACTAGAGTTAAAGGAGTTGATGCCTTTAGAGGAATCAACGCGTTGGCTTTGTTGCTAGCTCATAAGTCTATGGCGATGGCGCACAGTCCGTATGTTAACAAGACTAGTTATTCAGAGGTACGTATTTATTTTTCTTCAATTAATCTGTCCTTTTGCTACTTATAGGGTTATATCAATGTATATTTTAGAACCGATTTTACTAAATTTTATTTGTAGTTGTTATTTTTGGATAGACTGTTAGACTTTCTAACAATATTAAACATATAATTACAACACTTTCAATTTACTTTAATGAACGTTAATAAAATTGTCCCTCCAAAAATACAGAAATACTTTTAAAATATTTAAAAAGTCGAGCGGGTGCTACACCAGTAAAACTGCAAGAAAAAGCCCCTTTTAGATAAAAATGTTACATTTATTATATTCGAGTAACAATTTCATAACGTATGTTATCATTATTATAATCAATCGGTTGCAAATATTAATGAAACCTAAAATCTATTTCTTCCACTAAAACACTACGTAAATATCAATTATTTAATTCCAGATTACGAAGAATTAATTTCAATTGGCTCTTTGAATAACCTTTTCATTAGCTAACCCATTTTCTTAAGAATTTCCTCATTGAAATGATGTCACGGTTTTGATACCGTTCTTACGAAGGCTCCTTAATTACTGCGTGTTAAAGGTCCTTTAGACAATGGTTCTTACTTAAGTTTTAAGTAACATCCTTTACGGGCTCTTTAAAACAATTACCCATAAAATAAGGAAATTATCGTTTTATTACTAAGTTTGTAAGATCTTTGCAAATATTTGTAGTGTTTTAAATGCGTTGTAATATGATATCGAATGATCGTCGATAAGGTTCATTGCACTGCTAGTATAATAATTTCTTATGTGGTAATATGATACCTAGGTTTTATAAAATAAGCACTTATGTACTTACTTGTTAAGAGATCGCGTATGTCTACATATTAAATTTCAACAAACAAATGACTATTTAAAACTAGTACGTAGATATTAAATGTTCAAGCAAAGTTTTTCAATTAAATGAACAATTATGAACCGCTTTACCGATTTTAATGTTATTTGCTTTGTATTCAGAATGCTTTAAATTTATAATTTTTGTGTTACTTATCTAGAAAAAGAAAAGTCCGAGATAGTTTAAACGCAATTGAAGCCTGAAATTTATACAACAAGTACCTAAAATCAATCTTTTATGTAGTTAAAGAAATAGTAGATTTAAGATATTTTTTCACTACACAGCTTCCTTGTGGAATCAGCTCTCTGACTATTACATAATATGCATTTCGACTAAGGATAGGATGCATAAAGAAAAGAGAATAAACCTTTAAAACTGGCAACTCTATATTATGGATGGCGATGACCACTACCCCATTTTAAAACCCTTATCAATACATAGTATAAAACAAAGTCGTTATCCGCTGTCTGTCTGTCCCTATGTATGCTTAGATCTTAAAAACTACGCAACGGATGTTGATGCGGTTTTTTTTAATAGATACAGTGATTAATTATTAAGGAAATTTTATGTGTATATATTACACTAGCTGTTGTTCGCGACTTCGTGCCCGTCGGATCTATTTCTCTGTTATAGTGAGTCAATCTTAGAAGATAGACATATACTGTCGCAAATTTTTTTTTAGATCATGTAAAGAGGAATAATTCTTTCATACATATTTTTTGGCATCTTGAACCGTTTTCGCAGCGCACGCAAAGGAAGCCCTCAAAGATGAAAAATTTTCCCCGTTATTTCCACATTTATATCTTCGCTCCTATTAGTCGCAGCGTGATGTTATGTAGCCTTACGCCTTCCTCAATAAAAAGAATTTTTCAATTCGAACCAGTAGTTCCTGAGATTAGCGCGTTCAAACAAACAAACAAACTCTTCAGCTTTATATATTAGTATAGATGCGTAAAGGCGGGAAAAACCGCGCGGCGCGGTATTTAATATATAGTACTAATTAAAATAAAATCATTCACTGTCTTAACTAATCTCTATACTATTTGAAGGTATTCGGAATGCCATGGGCTGTAATAGGCCGGTCAGCGATAGTGTATACGGATAGTTTCTTGTACCTGAGCGGTTTTCTGAACGCGCACAACCTCCTCAAAGACCTGGACAGAAGTGGAACTATCGATGTCAAGAGCAGAATGCTGTCTAGATGGTTCAGGTGAATATACACACTAAAGTTCTTAAACATTATGATACATAATAATATATTATGATGTGTATGTGTAGATCAGTGATTCTCAACCACTGTGCCGCCAAATTTTGCATATACATATACATATTTTTTTTTAAATCTTTAAATATGTCAAAAATTGTGTACCGTAACAAAAAAAAAAGTTTGGGAATCACTGGTCTAGATGAATTCCTAATTGAATAATATTATTTGAAGTTTTATTGGATGAAATATGTATGACGATATTTGCAATAGGTATTAAATTACGTAATACCATAGCAGAAGCTATATTAAAGTTTCTTCCTAAATAGTGGTATTAAATAAATACAATTTTAAACATATCTGAACCGTAATACATATAAAGATCGTTAGTCGTTGCAGAAGTGAATCTAAAACTTCTAAGTCTTTAATTAGGAGTTTAATTCTAGTTAGTCTTTTGTATGTGTGTGTGTGTGTGTGTGTGTGTATTATTCCAATAAATACATTGCTTTGTTAGTTACCCTTAAAGCTAGTTTTTAAACAATAAACATTTAGTAATCCGCTAAAAAGCTAAGCCGGATATTGAAATTCGAACATCCAGCTAATAACAACACCAGCGCATGTATAATTACAATTTGTAATGCGATTAAATCTAAATAATGTGTCGAATCATTAATAGATATATTGAACACGTGTCCAAAATATTTCTAGGTGCATTATTAATCTACTCAAATCGTTGTATCAGCGTATTTATTGGGAACGATTATAATAATGAATATGATATTAGTTTGCGTTTAATAACTCATTAGCTGTCAAATTTCTTTATAACATAGTATAAAATAATGTCGCTTTCGTCTTGCTCGCCTTATGTTTAAATAATTAAAGCTACGCTAGCGATTCCTATGCGGTTTCCTGTATTTTTAATTAACTAAAGATATGAATATATTGTCATCTTATCACGATACTTATTGGTCGAATATTTTAGTGTTAAGATGATTAATAAATAATATTAAACGTAATTCTAATAGTAGTTCTTAAAGTATAACAAGTAACAGTTATATTTAATTTTTTATCTTTCGGGTGTTCTGTTACAATATGTATTTTATTGTGAAACTAGCTGTTGCCCGCGTGGACTTTCATATAAACTTTGAACCCCCTTTATTACCCTTTTTCAGTTAAAAATTAGCCCATGTTTTATCTCTGTCTCTGGACCATCTGTATACCAAATTTCATTACAATCGGTTCAGCGGTTTGGCCGTGAATGCGCAATATTATAAACCTTCCCCAGGCTTTAGACTATCTTTGTTCAAATTCCGTTGTAGTAATCGGTTTAGTAGTTTTATCGTGATGGCAAGACAGACAGACAGACATAATTACTTTCGCATTTATAATATGTAGTAAAGATTACTTCACTTTACAAAATATTTATTGACTTAAAGTCATCAAACTTAATAAAAAAATTTCTTAATAACGAAAGAACGATGACTATATCCCCTTTAAAGTTTAACTTAACCTTAATAAACTAAACCTTAATAACTTAAAAAACTTAAACTTATTCTAATTATTCCAGACTATTCCCTCTATTCCTAAGCCTGATGTTGTTCTGCACTTACATCCTTCCGGACCTGAACAACGGGCCGCAGTGGAACCTTGTGGTCGAGGAACATAGTCGGGTCTGCGAGAAGAATATGTGGAAGAGTTTCTTGTTTATCCACAATTACTTTGGCTTTGAGGAAATGGTGAGAATTTTTTTTATTATTACAAAATGCTGTCATACAAAATAATAATTGTTATAGGACAGAGATAATTTCGAGATAAACTTTATTAATATAAAATTATTCATATATATCACATATCTAGTTCTAAAAAATCATAATAGTCCGGGATCCCTGGTCAATTTTTCCAATTGATACAGTTTTTTCCTACACTTAGTAATGAGAAAATTGGTCTTGTGGTAGTAAAAAGGTTTGAGCGTAGGACAATTTTTTTTAAATAGTACATATATTAACTAAATAAAAAACCGGACCAAAAATCCAAAATTGAGTTAACACTGTCAGAACTTCCCTTTTATATTGAGCATTGAGTGAGAATTAATAAGAGATTTTTAAGCTCTTATTAATTCAACAACTATACGTTAGAGAGCGCCACTGTCATTATAGCGTTCAGTGCAAAGTTATGACAAAAATATCTTTGATACACTCTAATAAAAAATTCAGTTAAAACATTAATGACTTTTTAGAACTAGATCTGAAGAAATTCAACGTTTTAAAGCACTAATCTTAAGATACGGAATTTATTTGTTTTTGTATAAGATTTCATTCATTAAAGAAAGTCCTATAGGCTATTTAATATTACGCTTAAGATTCAGTACGGCTACCCTTATATATTTTTAGCTTAACATATTTCGAATAATATACATAGATTGAAACTTAAAGATCTTTAGAAGATGTATCTCCTATACATACCGTTATAGGAGATACATACCGCTAAATGTGAAACTGGCACATGCCTACTTGAATTTTGGAATAGGTAAATGTATAAAAAAAATTCATCAATCAATGATGCTACAAAGAAATATCGTGGTTCAGTTTGGTTTTCTTCAACGTTATATTTAAAACATTCCATTAAAATAAACGGAACTTTAAATACCTCTTTCAATACAACAAAGACATTGCGCTAAAGAAAAAGTGAACTATAAATGAGAGTTTCTTATTGCAAATAGAAATATCAATTAACATCTTTCTGCCTGTTAGCAACAATATTGCAATCTGCACCAGTTCCCATGTCCTTATATAACTGATTGGTGTCGCCTCTAATATAGACTTATAACGCATAGAGTGATAGTCCCTTAATAATTATTTGTCCGCCGTAAGTGAAGTCAAAAATGTATATATAATATGTTAGGGTAAAAAGCACGTTCTTATACTCGATGCCACATAATGTTGTTGCTGTTGTAATGTTGTTGTTGTTTATATATTTATTCTTTAAATGTTCTAAATTTAAAAAAAATTGAAATCTACGAAAAACAAATGAATTTTCGATGCGATGCGCTGCGGCGATGTTCAATGAAAGTAGACAAAACTGTCTACTTTGAAATGGTTGTACTTTGCGTGCTGATATTGCGGTACTAAGTGTTATTATTCTATGGCATCAAACATCTATTGTAAAGGCAATCTTTGAACTCCTTTTTTCTTTGTCATCAGTACCTGATGATTAGAGCTTAATTGGTGTGAATTGGGATGGCGACTAAAAAATAAATTAATATCTGTCTGTGTATAAAATAGATACGTATTTTTATTTATTTTGTTATTCAAAAACTTAATGTATCTCATATTGAAAAATTAAAATCTTTTGTCAAATTATTGATTTTCGTGTTCCATATATGTAATATCGTTAAAGCTCTTAGGAACGGCCTTTTTTTATTCTATGAAGTGGTGAGACGAGCTGAACGCCCTCCTGATGGTAAGAGAAACGCCACCCCATAACCAGTGTACCTAGCTACCCAGCTACCCAGAACTTTGCTCCGGGCAGGGGTGCACTACATCGACGCTCCCCACTTTGAGTCATAAGATGTTAAGACTCATAAGCCCAGTAATCTCGCTGGCTACAGTGCCCTTCAGACCAGAGCACAGTCACATTTGCACATCACTTTTAAGGCGACCTTCTTACAATATTGAAGTGGTAAAAACAGAAAAATATTTGAGAAAGCGTAGTTTTCACCGAAATTCAAAACAAAAGATGATTTAAAAATTCCGTCTGTTCGTCGTTTCGTGAGGACTTACAAAAATATGAAGTCTCAGCCAAAAATAGCCGTTTTAAACTGTAAAAAATATTTTAAATGTTTTTATTAGAAAACAGAGTAACCATTATATGCGAGTGTTTAAATACCATTAGCGGTGTTTGTACGTCGTACATTCCCTACAAATACCTCCAGTACTTAATCCAGAAACAAATAAAAATTTTAAAGGAAATTTTAAACTGTAATTGTCGCTGAATAAAACATAGCGTTCATGGCTATTAGGTAACTTGAAGGTTTTTTCGAATTTAAAAACTATGAAAGGTTTTATATTATGCTCGTACAAGTCATACCTTTTTATAAATTTATAAACTTGATAATAGGTTTTAGGTAGGTATGTTTAGTATTCGACAGTTTTTATATATGATTTGTATATTTGTGTAAGTATAATATTACGAAGTAAACGTTTTCCTCTTTAGTATATCTTATATGTTTTGTAAATTTTAGACCTAAATTTTATACAGAAAAATGATCAATGTCCTGCCAATTTTAAGCAACAACTTGGTCTTTAATACATTCGTTTATAGTTGATACTATAATATTTCCTTTAACACGTTCGTGGACAGTCTCAGTTTATTTTGTGTTATAGAATGACACAATAAATTGCCATAGAAGTATATTTGGCGTTTAATTACGTTGTGTTCTATGTAATAAGATGTTTATAAGACAATATGACACAACCGTGTTATCACGTTAACGTATCCGTACGTTCTGGCAAGACGTATATCATAGATGACTAGGAGTAGCGTCACAACGTCATTATACGTCGAACGTCCAATAACGTTCTGTCACTTCCGATGTTCCTCTAATGTGTGATATGGTCAGAACGTTTATCGACGTTTGACGTGTATGTACTTTTATCATATCATAAATAGCCAAATAGAGTGGCGCCATATGCATTAGTGCAATCTACTAAGTAATCCATAATAATGGGTGGAAACAAGTGATTAAATACATCAAACTCTGTTGTGTTATCGTCTAAAGTAAACTTCAACCCCACAGAATCAGTGTCAAAATTAAAGTCTGGTATAGTTGTTATCGTTTGTACCCAATCTTGTTCATTAGTAGTTGTCTCAGGGGAATGAGATTGTCCTTCTGACCAGTTTTCTAGCACGTTGGATGATGTTGGTAGCTCACCTGACAACCTACGCTCTACTAGAACTCCTCCATGTTGGCTGTTTTCCACCACGTCATGAGAAATCGATATTAAATTGGATATATCCAATGACCCATTTTGAGAGGAATCGAATAAAGGTGGTAGTTTATCAAGAGACTTAAATCCTCCCTCATTATCTAAATTTTCAGCAATGACATTATAAATTAGTGACATTGTTGACAAAGTGTCATTCTTAGAAGCGTTAGTGGAAGCCGGTATTAAGTTTTCTGAAGTAGTTTCTACAGACGAAGGTTGGAGCAGATTTTGTGCAGCTTGTTGATGGTGTATCGCTAACATCATCACTTGAGTC
Organism: Eurema hecabe; assembly: GCA_026213755.1. Taxonomy (NCBI): domain Eukaryota; kingdom Metazoa; phylum Arthropoda; class Insecta; order Lepidoptera; family Pieridae; genus Terias; species Terias hecabe. The sequence goes on from JADANM010005989.1 coordinate 7,756,347, forward strand.
AGAACTAAAATCGGTGTTAGGTTGTCTAGTTGAGATCCTAATAGATTTTGAATGATGTTTAGCTGCTGGTTTAGACGATTTCGGGCGGTAAAAAATACGAGAGCTCTCACTACCCGATGTATCACCTTGAGGATCAAAATCTTTGTCAGATCCAAAGTCGCCATCACGATCCTGGAATGGGTCCGCCTCGGTAGAGTCATCAGAATCCTCAAAAATTTTCATTAGGCTTCTCTTTCGTTTATCCATCTAAAACAAACAAAATAAATAATAAAATACTATTTACATACAATATGGTTATAATAAAATAAATTTACCTCTAAATAATAATAAAATAATAGCATTATAATATGTACTTACGGTGTTTATTTGTCGGCAAATATTACGATTCGCCGCTCCCGCGCACATGGAACGTGCGCACTCTGCTCCCGTGACACAGCCGCACTGAGTGTAGGGACACGGTGAGGCGGGGAGGGCGTATATACACGGTGTGCATGTATTTGTAGTATCGTGACGTATAGGAAAACGCATATTTTGGAAAGATTAAAAACAAAGTTCACGTGACAGTAAAAGTTTGAGCTTTCGATATGTTGTGACACAAGGTACCATATAACGAATTTTTGTATTAAAATTGAACGGATATCAACGCCCTGCCGTATATAATATTCTGTTTTTGAACGTTATCATACGTTGTGCCGTATGTAAGTCTCAAGTCATGACGTACTATTACGTTGTGTCCGCGAAAGTGTTAAATACGAAAATAAAAAAATCGGCTGGGGCTGTACCGGGACACACGGCCGATGGTTTTAATATGAAACATCTATGTTAGCGAATCGCTTTTAAAGTTAAAAATTGGAATGATAACAAGATTGACATCACGCTGTTTATATAAGTGAAATATTTACACCACATTTTTGTTTCTAAGACTCTGTTTTTTAATTATTAAGCTACGATGACATAGACCTTTTCGTTACGGTCCACTTTTTAAACCTACGTGTATGTTTCGGCGCGATTTTAAAGACGTTTCATGTCAAAAATAAAAGCTTCTCTTAGCTCTAGTATTAATTTCCAGTGTCTCACCCACACGCACCAGCTCGGTATAGACATGCAGCTGTACATAGGCACGTTCCCGCTCATGTTCGTGCTGTGGCGCTCCAAGCGGCTCGGGCTCGCTCTCATACTAGCTATAGCGCTCGTCTCCACAGCCCTCAGATACCTAGCTACCTATTGGTACGATATCAGCATGTTCGTGTATTACGGGATCTCGTGAGTATTATTTATTTATTACTAGCTGTTGCCTGTGATTCCGTCCGCGCGGACTTTCATATAAACTTTGACCCCCCATTCTAAACCTATTAACCCTTTTTTCCAGTTAAAAAGTAGCCTTTGATTTATCTCAGGTGCTAGACCTATATGTGGACCAAATTTCATTACAATTGGTTCAGTAGTTTTGGCGTGAAAGCATAGGTAACAAACAGACAGACAGACTTTAGGATCGGACACATGTTTTGTAACACATTGTATATCAATAGAAACACAACAGAAATTCTGCTGGAATTCTTCTTCTGCGAATTCATATATGAATTCAAATGTTTGTAGTTACTTCAAAGCTAAATTTGGTTGATATTTAACGTATATTCCAGAAATTTCCAAATAACCTATTTTCTACAAAACTATTTATTTACGTAAAATATTTTTTTCTGGCTTAGCTGCCTTAATTTAGTCATCCTGAATGCGATTAAACTTATGCAGCTGATTTAAGAAAGGTTTAATTGACTTGTATGGTTGCCTGGAAGAAAGGGCTTACAACGATAAGACTGCCATTTACATGTATTCTTCTGTATTATTTTTTTGTATATATTAAATTTATAAATAAAATAAATATTGACTTATTTCGTATATTCCAGAGTGTCTAAGCTGTTAGACGCAGCGAGATATTCCTACATATTACCGACTCACCGCGCCACCATCTACCTCATAGGAGTCCTCATGGCTTACTTTATGAGGTCTAAGAAATCTAAAGTCGAATTATCTGATGTAAGTACATACATTTTATTATCAAAATTCTATTCTTTTTTGTTATTTTAAAGATTTCATAATAGTAAATGGCGAATGACCCACCCCAGCTTCCATCGTATCTATATATTATGCATGTAATATAAATATTTTTCTTGACTCGCACTACTTAAAAATAATAAAAAAGGTTATAAAGATTTAAGCATATGTAGTGGTATACAGAAAGAGCGATTTTGTTTTATACTATGTATGAACGAATCTAATATGACATTTACTGATACGTTTTTATTTAGGATCAGCCTCGCAAATAATATGATTTTAATATGTGTTTGTACATCATCTCGCAAACAATATGATTTTATTATGTTCTTTTTTAGGATCATTCACGCTATTAATATGATTCTATTATATATTGCAGGACCAATCTCGCGTCGTATGGTGCGTAAGCTTCCTAATAGCAGCGCTGACGATAGCCAGCCCGTACCGGCTGGGGCTGGCCGGCTACTCGTACGAGCACTTCCACAACGCGGCCTTCGCGGCCCTCGCGCCGCTGCTGTGGGGCCTGTTCATGGCGCTGGCTCACTGGGCCATCTGTAACGACTATGCTGGTTAGTGTCATGTACTTAGTTTAGTTAAGTCAGTTAAGTACGTCAACTTGTTATATGGCCAACTAAGCAAATACAGACAACTTAGCGAATCAGTTATGTAACCAACTCAGTATATAGAACATTCAGTGTATTGCCAACTCAACATAAAGCCAACTTTGCAAATATAGCCAACTTAGTATACAGCCAACTTGGCAAATTTAACCAACTCAGTATTTAGCTAATTTGACGAATATAGCCAACTTGGAAAATATAACTAACTCAGTATTTAGCAAAGTTGTAGTGTATAACAAACTCAGTATATAGCCAAGTCAGTATATAGCCAACTTAAACGAAAGACGTCGTTTTAAAGACTAAAGCTTACATTGGGACGAACAGAAAAGCGTAATAGTTTTTTATATAATGATTAATACTTACAAAATATATTACATTACTGATAAAGGTATGTTCTGAACGAAAAACAGTCAACATTATAATATACTAGCTATTGCCCGCGACTCCGTTCGCGTGGACTTTCATATAAACTGTGACCCTCCCTTTCCTCCCTTATAATCCTCAAAAATTGTAGCCTATGGGGGATTCCACGCCAAGCGGACAGGTAAAAAAGGTCGATGTTTCCGATTTCTATAATATTTTAGTATATTATACCTATATAGGTCCTCAACCTAGTCAATCAATATTTTTACTCTGTGGTATATAGTTATTGATTTAGAGCCTAATGAAGTTTTGAGTCTACAGCAGGAATGCACTATTTGTAGTCCCAAAAAACGTTATTTAAAATGTAAAAACAATAAACGTAATAAATGTATTTTATAGTTTAGATATTGAGCTCTCTTTTGACATTTTTAGAAAGTGAAATTTTTTTTTGGAAATTAAAAAAAATTAGAATTTTATTTTTCTAACTCGATTTTCTCAAACTTGGACCACTTTAATTTTTTTTATTTTTTTTTCAATAATAGCTAATAGTATGTAGATTAATCCTTGCCAAGTCTCATAATGGGCCCGGGAGTAGTTTAAGAGCTGGACAAGTTATAAGGCCGGAGCGCAGCGGTAGGCGCCGTGCCGCGCCTGGAGCCCGTTAGTAACAGTTTGCAGAAACATTCAATTTTATAAATAATTCATTGTTTTTTCTTTACTTTATGAATAGTACAATATATTAATAAAAAACAACAGGTTAGTTTTCATATTTTTACAATTTTAGCACTACTGGTGCGCTTAATAATAATACCCTGAGCTATTGGAATGAAGGCATGGTATTTTTCGCAAATCTATCTCTTAGAAAACATCTGCTCTCTTCGATGTCTACTTTTCGGGCATAATATATGTCAGTCTGAAGTATAATATAGCAGCTATTTTTCAAATTTTATGATTATTAGGGCATTGATGTTATAAGCCAATCGTACAACTTTTCAGGTGTCTTGATACTGTTTGATGATTGTAAACTTGTCCGAACTGCTATATTATGCTTTAGACGTACATATATTATGCCCGAAAAGTAGGCATCGAAGAGAGCAGATGTTTTCTAAGTAATAGATTTGCG
>JADANM010005989.1:7777442-7794317 GCA_026213755.1 Eurema hecabe
AATACGGAAGCTTTGAGGAAATTGTTGTTAGGTAAAACTAATGTTAAGTAAATCATCGTTTCTTCGTAATTAAGGTGCGTTATACAACTTTAATTTGTTTGCTATTAAAGCGATTGTGTTTGTTTAAATGTGGTATGTTCACGATTTTGAAATCTATCGGCTAAAAACGTAGATCGAGAATTGAAAACTCTCTCCATTTTTTTAAATTGGTTTAAAAGGCTTAAAAAATCAGACGTAATATCACGTACCTTATAAAGTAAAGAAAAAAAATTGACTATATTCTTCTTTTTTCTAGAACTAGCTTTGTATATTATCGACATTTATTTATTTGTCTGATATAATCTTCTAAAGAAATAAAAATTCTGAAAGCCTTATCTCTCTATCTAAAGACAAAAATCCTAGCAGTAGTTAATACGTTTATAACGAACAAAAATAAATTATGCAGACACATATATTGCTATGTAATGCTATTTTTGACAATAAAATTAAATAAATCGATAAAATCTAGCTCGTATGAGCGGAGGCGTGAATTGCCTTCATATGAAAGTAAGAGCAGTGGGTCAAAGTGTGTCATAACTTCGATCGGTCATGGTCTCGCTTGAGCAAATCTCTCGTGTCTCGTGTATTGTGATTTTGGAATATGGCAAGGATCTTAATAGTTTATGAAAGAATACATAGACACATATACACACATACAAAATTCTAGATAATTCAAAAAAAGTACACGTAGAACACAAAAAAATAAAATGTTTATTTTAAATGCGAAATTTAAATGGGACTTAAATATTTATGATTCTGTTATTAAATTTACCGAAAGCTTCATAAAGTTTTTTTATTACATAATTCGACGTAGAAATTGTTACTTTCATCTATGTAAATAAAAATTTAAAAATCAAATGACTACAAATTACGTCTACAAAAGATATTTAAATTGGTTCAGTATTATATTTTTAAAGCAAACACACTTATTTACGATTTACATCGCTTGTATACTTACCTTATATATTGTATAGCATTTTCCATCATTCGGCCAGTATAGCATCAACCAGCCCCTTGGATGAGCAGCACAAGGGTTGCTCTGGACATCTGCCCAAGGAGGTGGCAACACTGCCGCATTCCCGCCACAAATTAATAGTACTACCGTCCACACCCAATACTCCATTGTCTATGAATTCTACATTCAAAACACTAACATTACACTTAAATGTATTTTTTTTGTACTAACAACACTGGTATATCATTTTCTTTTCTCCATTTTTTTATAAAGTCTTGCCGGTCAGTATTTCAATCTGTTCTGTAGACAGATTATTCTTTTAATTAAAAACATCTCCGTAACACACTTTTTGCTTGCAAGTATAAAATGGTTCCGCTTCTTGCCTTTTATTATTATAACTCTAGATGTAGGACAAATTTTAAATTATAATTACATCAGTAACTATAACAATTTAATTGTTACAGTATACATTTGTAAGTAAATCTCATTAAAATATATTATCGCGGCCTTCATTTGCACATTTTTCATATATTTTTTACCTTAACTAAAAACAAAAAATATGCGGACGTGATTTTTGTCTTATTATATTAATTTGCACCTAATTCAGGAATTCTATTCATAATAATATTATGTCTAAAGATTCTTGCGATCTTTACGAATTTTAAGATTTATAAAGGTATATTTTTTATTAAAATAATAGCTATGAGAATATGTTTACGTAGATTTTAATTATCACAAGTCTGCAGACTGACACTATCTATACAAAAAAAGAAAATTAATTTTGCAACATAAACTTAAAATTAAAATGTTATCTATAATCTTAAACACTATTCCATAGATAAAAAACTCAATTGTCAAATAAAATATTACGTGATTCGTTTAAAAACTATAAAGATTTTGGCGCCGAAATTTCGTCACAGAGCAAATACTAAAAAGGCTATCTATCTTCATTTCAATGTACAGTTATAGTAATAGTATAACAATAGATGTAGTAATGTCTAATGATATTTTAAATGTTAACGGTGCGAGCTCACGAAGTGTCGAAATCTGGTACAATTATTTTTAACCCAGTTACTTTTTACTGAGATTACGTGTTGACTTAGATACGGTTCGAATATATAGTTAAAGCTGTACGTATCTAAAAAAATATTAAATCCCTATTCAAGGGGTTATATGATGGTAACACCTTAGGTATTAGTTAAATTCAAGAGTATTTTTAAAGGATAATTTATTCTCGCAATATGGTCGTAAGCGAAATATTTAAAATGCTACATAATAAAATATGCTAGCATAATATTATAGTACACAGTTAATTTTAAAATCGCATTGAGAAGATTTTTTTAACAAATTCAGTTACGATCTTTACCTCGTCAAAAATGTTTTAACTGTTTTACTCTTAGTATATTATAGCCGTAATGTCTTTTATATACAGATTTAGTTAAATAATATAAGATAACTTCCCGCTGTATATTATTCATTTAATTGTTTTGATGATTTTGAAAAAAAAAAATTATACTATCAAGATTTTTTAGCTATTTTCTTTTCGCATTTTTCTTTATTTATTACGTCACTTATTTTTATTTAAGCTTTGCATATTAAAATATCTACATCTTAAAACTTTAATTTAAAACTCACTATATATACGGTCTATCGTAATTTTATTTCTCACAACACATACGCGATGTTAAGAGGCTTTCACACGATTTTAAGGCACCGTCCATACAACACCGCGCCCGATAGTCAACTGACGTCTGACTCTAAGGAGAATACGGCAGGCTAAGCTTTTAAGCCAAGCTATACACTGATAGCAATAGAATCTCTTCTAATATCAAGGATATTATAGTTGTAGCTTCAACTCATCTTTGGCTTCAGAATCTATCCTTTGACAATGAAAAGATTTTGAATTAAAATTTTAGATTTTGATAGATCCATATCTATGAACTGTTATTGTTTTGCTTCCCTAGTATTAAGCTGATTATAATTAAAATTTGATGCTTTGTTAATTAAATTTAATTTGTAAGAAGCATGTCAATTATTTTTGTTAGAGTTCATAATATTTTTGCTACGTTATAGGTAGGTCGTAACTCGTATCCCAAAATAGTGAACACAATATACAGATAAAACATATTTGTTTTTTTAATAAGGATAGTGTTTGAATTGCTATCGCTACACGTGATAAAACCCGAGCAAATAAGGGATGTGTTGCCGATTGCACGAAACATGTTTATTTTGCTCATTAACTGGTTTCATTTTTTTTTCATAGCAACTAAACGTCAGATGCTTACCTGCTTGTTGACATTGCGATGGTCTGTCGACCTTTCATACTTTGAAGAGGGTTAACGCCTCCTAGATATACATTCTAAATACCTATATAACTTGAGTAAACTTTATAACACTTTTTGCATACTTATAATATGGGAATCGATATTTGATAAAGAGAATTTTCCTAACGTGTATCGTGTAGGTATGAACCATTGATTGTAACCGCATTGTAATCAACCACAAACAAAAATTTACACATCACTTAATTATGCATTGAGTTAAATTAAATTCGAAATTAAATTCAAATACAGGAAATATTATTAATTTCCTTTTCGATAAAATGTCCTAATAAATTTGTCGTCAAATTGAATCGTTTCAAAAAGAAATATAGATCTATGGATCGATAATAATTGATAAATTGAATTCATAGTTTAGTTTATATAGTTAATTACATAAATAAAAATATTGGGAACAAATTCTATGTAATTTCATTTTAATAAAAATCAATAAACCGCTTTCGCAAAATCTAGCTAGACCCATTTGTTAGAGTTATCGTTAGTTAAGCCGGAATCGGTTGAAATCAGTCGGTGGACATGTTTAATTAGGCAATACGTCGCCTAGATCACCGTTAAGTTATTACTTAGACAAGACTGATATTATCTAAAACCCTAATTGCATCTATGAATTATTTCCCGTTATTGTCTTGTTATATTCTGAATGGCTTGTTATTATGTTCCATAGATTCATATGTATACAACTTACAGCTTTTACGATACCTAAATTCGATTTTTGTGTTTTTTTTAATAATTTTAATAGTATTAGATTTTTTATATGCTTAATACAGCATACAAGCTTTTTCTTGTACGAAAAATCGACAATAACATCACATGATTATGTTTCCTATTATATTTTTTAATAAGAGTCCAAAAAAATTAAACCTATAAAATTGCTCCTACCAAAAATAAGTCCCGCTATACCGTTAGAACCAATCATTATAGATCGTTCCTTAGGCACTTTGGCCGCTAATAGTAAAACCGTTTTAAGGCCTCACTCATAGTCTCACTTACACGGTGATGCAATGGAGTATACCGTTAAACAAGGTTGATCGACCCTGCTGTATAAAAACACCATAGAATAGATAATAGAATATCGTTCGAAGACCAAAGAGTTACTACGGCACTGCACGCTTTTTGATGTATTCAATCGATAGTTACTACAGAATAATAACTAGGAAACTGATTACAATACGTTACTCGTTTAAAAACGTGCAGTACGACGCTATGTGCACGCGTGTGTGGCAATTGGCAATTATCGATCGGAATAAGTGTTTAGTATGATTACTTACCATCTTAAGCAAAAACGTTCAACATACTGCGGTCTATAGAAGAAAAAAATAGTAATCAGTTAGGCAATTATATAAGGAACGGCTGTCTAAATATTTTACGTAGTGTTGTCATAACAAAAATAATCGGAAAAAATTTACCTACGTAGTCAAAATTTAAATCGTCAAAATGTTTATTTAGCCTAATTCGAATTAATTTATTTTACAAAATTATTTATTTTTATATTTTTCACCCTTTTTCTATCTATTTATTGTGAACTACCGTTAAGTTAATGAACTTGATAATTAGCGGTTGCGTGAGCGCACTTAATTAGAGCGAATTGTTTTATATTATCATTTGTAAGTGGCTGTTTTGTATGAGAGAAAACAAATGTTTAATTACATAATTATAAACAGTAGTATTTAAGGCTAGAGAACATTTGATTCTTTTAATTTTCTTTAATAAAACAGTCCAAGTGTCCATATTATGAATCACCTTTAACCATAGATATCTAGGTACTATTCATTACAAATTTTAAATTAATTATACCTATTGGTACCAAAAATACATACCTACACTGTACATTTTACTAAACTAGTATTTTTGTAAAAAGTCTGATAATTAATTTTTAATTTATTTTTAACTAGTGCAACAAGAAATATGGATGGAGCAACTTTTTAATACATTACAGACTAACGATGTCTAAAGCTGCGTCGCAATTATAACATTATGAAGAATCTTAACAACTTTGTAATTGACTCCTTTAATTAGGCAGAAATGATATCCAGCTAAACCAGTCGCCATTAAACATGTCAAAATGGGCGGGAACAGGAACAAGTTTTTGTCATGCGGACATTCTGTTCTGTGGATCTTTAATCAGAATCTATTATAGATAGTATTGGAAATGCTACGTTCGTATCTTTCAAGCCGTCGTTATTGTATCTGATTACAAATAACGAGCCTACGTCACGATAAGCTTACAAAACGAATGATTTATTTGGCATTATATTAAGGATTTTAATATTGACATAAGGCAGGAAAATAATAACACTCCCATACGCAAGTTAAGACAACGTTGTTTCAAACAACACTATAACAGTTTGTCTACATTTTACGATTTTAATCCACTCTTATTTAACCCAACGCACTTAAAATAAAATTGCTATTACACATAAATTGCGTAACACGGAACGTTAATCTGAATTCCAAATCACATCACAGTAAATGCAAAACGTTATGTCTGCTAAATCGGACAAAAATAAAAACAAATTTAACATTAACCGTAGGCACGAATAATTTGCATAATTGGTTGAAGAATACTGTAATTAACGGATTTGAGTACGATTAATACTTATGTTTAATAACAACCAGGTACTTTAAAAATTATGCAATGTAAACGAAAATCAAATTAAATACCTATCCATTTACAGCTTATCCTGTGTTTTTTTCCAATCCATGTTTATTTAAGATTTTTAGTAACAAATTACTAACGTATAAATAAGCTGGCGTTAAATATCTATCACGAAAGAAAATAAAGAAATTAATATTCAGTGTCACTGTGTCAGTAGCTACGTAATAATCATTCTCTCCACATTCTATGAATATTGAGTAACATTATTTTTTCTATTACATAATTCGGAATTTCTTGTCCTTGTTTCCTCAATTATTTATGGATTCATTTTATATTACTTTATTTATACGAGGTACATTAAGTACATCAGAAACAATCACTAACAATTTACTATATTAAGCAAGTAAGTAGGTATAGTAACCGTCAATTGCCTTTAGCGGTGAACGAAACCTGCGCAGAAGTCAAAAATAAGGTATCGAGGTAGCGCGCTATAGCGGTGCGGCGCGCGGGGCGCGTGATCGTCATTTGCGCGAGCGTTTAGGTATTGGTTGTCCCGGTCGTGTTGTCTTTCTCGCACCAACGAGCGCGATTCTAACGATGCGCAGCTATTCTCGTCAATCGCTAAACATTTTTGACGATTATTATTCACGTGCATTATTATTTAAGCGATATCCATTTAGATGATTATCATAGTTTCTTTAAAATTTGTCTCTTATACCTTTTTATGTAACTCTTCCTTTTTGTAATATAATTGTGTCACGCATCGTCTTTCTACGATTGAGGAAATTGCGTGATCTATTCTACAGAGTCTGATTGATATTTAATGCATTAAATATTAGTACGAGGCCTATAAAATGATAAGCCGCGTCATAAATGCTCTCTATTATATTTTTTTCAGATAGCAAAAAATATATAAACGGAAATAGATAAACTCGATGGAAATGCCATAAGCACCTCTCTGACAAGATTTGTTAGCTTATTCGTTAGAATGAACAAATTTGGTGATAAGAAAAATATAGACAACCAAAAAACCCTATATAAATAGTGATGGCTCCCAGTTTTAGAATGTATCACATTCAACCTATAAAAATTCAAATAAAGAGGTAATTTACTTATTTGAATGCATTTTCAGAAAACTGCTTCAACAAAATAACAACCTAGGTACAACTAAATAGTTTTGTAGTAAACCCGTTACTCATTTAATTTACTATACGAGAAACGAGAGTAACACTAACAGCCCCACTACCCACCGAGTTATTCCAACACAAAGACGAGCTAATGCGGCACAATTTACAATAAGGAGTTTACGGTATTTATGTAACTGTGATAGCGTTTATCATTCTCAGCGTAACTCAAGGATATGGTTATGAATCAACGCTACGGTTGACACAATTCTCTGGCTTGAATCTTTGGAATTTTAAAATACCTTGAAAGCGTTATGTAAGTTACAAATCTACTTTGTAGAGTTATCAAATACTTTATTTACATATCGAAAGCTTCATTCCTCGAGACGCTATCATGCTGCAATTGAAAACTTCTTTACTTTTCGTACTTTTTTAACCTTTATAAGTTTTCTAAGGCAGTAATGAAACCTTAGAAAACACTCACATATAATTCACTTTTATTAATTCTTGCTAAGTTCATCTTTTTATCTTGCATTCCAAAGCAGTTTGTTAAAAAATTGTGTGATGATCAATGAATAGTCATAGAAGTTTCTAAAACTATTCAGGATAAATTACTATAAATCAACATATTTGTCTATGACTTATGAAGAAATGCTTTGGCGTGCCTGTGAGCGGTGGCCGGTGAGCCCAACACAAGGCAAATGGAGGGAGCTGCGGAACGTGTTATAGCAAATTACAGTAAAAGGATTTCTCCTGTCAAACAAAGCACAATTCCTAATAGCATCAGGTACGTAGGTAGGAAGGTAGTGGTATAGTATTAGGTTGAAATAAGTGTTTCAATGGCCCAATTATATTTTTGTGTAGATCTGATTAAACTAGTAGTAAGAGAGAAACTAGTACGTATATGACATCTATTTCAACTGTCGCAAATGCCTACCAGACAAGCTCGCCTATCCATTATATTCAAGCATGTCTTCAATTCAGACGTTGCTCATATTTTGCAAACGGCGCAATATTTCTAGCAAGTTACCTCTGGCAATTAACCAAACATTCGTATAGGTGCCACGCCAGCTCTTCTCATTATTCTGATTGACTGTTTTACTTCCTAGTGCTGTAGTTAACGAATAATGTCCAAGTGAATAAACTTAATTTGTATTAAACGGTTTTTTATAATATTGAGTACTAAGAATGTTTTAAGGAACAATATACTGCCTACTTTGTTTAGGTTACCTAGTGCATAGTAATTTAGTGAGGATAGAAACAAATGAGCAAACAATTCAAAACACTTGATTCATAATTTACAGTACTTTTCAAAATATTTTATTAGCACAATTCATTCAATAACACCAAGATTATAACATTCTCTAACACGAAACCTAAAATAAAATACAATTTCACCTATTTGTAGTAATTATTAGTTCACTTACCAATGTATATTTCATTCAAACATCATTTTGACTATGAGGTATACATAAAAATATTTTGAATATATTTCACATAGTAAGTCGTCAGAAATGTTAAATTTATTATAATATATTATTATAATTTTATATAATACGACAGTGTGCCGTTGTGAAGCTTCTGCGTTCCTAAGTAAGTATCTTGTTCGCTCATTTTTATGATCGTCAGAGGTAAATAAAACACACTAACAATTAAGTAGAAACAAAATAATATGGAATGTACAAATCATGTTTATTAACTGATACCTGGCAATACATTGTTTGTGACTTGCCTTATTATTTCGGATACAACAGCCGTACAAAGATACGCGCGATACAAATAGAAAGGATGAGTACAACACTATAACACTTAAAGCTGGAATAGCATGTACACATAAGCCAGGTTCAACCTTAAACTCTCATGAAGTGGTACATGGTACCTTGCAGGTTCAACGGTTCATAAATTATATTAATATAACTCGTTTGGACTTAAATTTCTACTCTAACTGTACATTAGTTTCGCCTTAACGCTAAAATAATCTAAAAATTGATATCGTCTGTAACTGTTCGTTCGCGATGGGTGGTCACGCAAATAAACTGATATGTGTCGGAGAATCAGTCGCGAAGTAAACCGGTTAGGGGGGGGTAGGCAAATAAATTAAGAATAAATAATTTCGTCGTCGCTCGGTAGCGTCATGATTACATTGCAATTGTAAATTGAAATAATTATTTAATTATTATTTATTATACAGAGTCGCGTCTCGGGGCGCGACGCGACCGCAGCATCGGGGCCGCGCCGGGCCGGAGGGTGCGATACAAAATAGAATTCAATTTGGGGTAAATAGTAGATAGTAGATAGGTAATAGACAGGTTCTATACAGAGCGGGTGCCTCGGGGCGCTACGCGGCGCTGCGAGCGACGATGTGTGCGAGTCGGTACTGAGTAGCTGGTACTGAGCAGGCGTAGCGCTCGAGGCACGGCTTGGAGTGTGGCAGATTTACTGTTTCGTGTATAGATAGATGGCGACGATGAGACCGTAGAGACCCAATACTTCGGCGAAAATGAGGATAAGAATCATTCCGACGAATAGCCTGGGTTGTTGGGCTGTACCGCGGACACCGGCATCACCCACGATGCCTATGGCGAACCCGGCGGCCAGACCGGAGAAACCTACAGCGAGACCAGCGCCCAAGTGGATGAATCCTCTGAAATACAAAAAAATATTCATCAGTTACCTTGGTAATTTTATTGTCATACTATTCTTAGGAATTCCTTGTGAAACAGATATTATATATAGCAGTTATATTTTGCGTTTGTGTTAATAGTAGAACTGAAGACTAATTATAAATTACTTAATACTTTGATGCTTTCTTTCAATATTAGGGACAAGTTTTTGGCTGTTGTCACATAGCAAAAAAATACAAATTTATTTGCTATGTGACAACAGCCTATTGTACATACTATACAAAATACTTTGAGTTTGAAGTATCATATTGCAGCATTATTATCATGTTATATAAAGCAAAATCAGAATGAATTTAGATAAAACCCTATCAGCGAGCACTATCAATGGATTGATTGAGCCCAAAATCTGATTACTGTGACACTTAGACAGGTTAACATATTAGCTTACTGAAAGTTATTAAGGTAAAAATGTATATGTACAATGTACAAAATAATATGAAAATTCTCAACATTTTTCGATAAAAATCATTGATCATTAATTAATATTATCACAGAACAAATTCTTATTAAAAACACTTGAATATTTTAAAGAATTGCAAATTTTTTCTCATTGCATGTTTGTTATAACCTTCAAGGTGCAATTGTCCTATCAAGGTGAGTAATTCTGTAATATGAGTAAGACTGACACAATAAACTTAAATTGTATAAACAGCTTCAGGCTGCTTGTGGTTTATTTTGCAAACCTGACACATATAATTACTAGCAAATCTACTTAACTACTTTACTTTATTATCTATTTTGTTAATATAATTTCAAAAAGTAATTAATAATTGTAGTAATAATGTTGTATTGATTTTGTTTCATTATTTCACCATAATTAGATACTGTCAAATACATGCCTCATGTAGGCAACAATAGTTAATACTTGTTTGACTTAATCCCTAGGATCAATCAAAATTTGTTAATTTGAAAATAATCTTATCTTCAAACCATGTAATTACATTTCTGCTTTTTGTTATAATACATTTAATAAATTTGATAATATTGTCACATTGTTAAATGGGTTAATTAATGATGGGAATTAACATACCTGAAGAGGGTGTAAGTCGCTGGGGGTTCCAGGGAACCAGCAATAAGGACAGCCACTACCAGCCCGTAGATGGCAATGATACCCGCCATGACAACGGGAATGATGGACTTCATGATCAGCTCGGGTCTCATCACCGACATGGCGGCAATACCCGTGCCTGACTTGGCTGTTCCATAGGCAGCTCCCAGCGCTGAAATGTGAAATGTTTTATATTAATTACACAATAAAATTTTTAAGTAATATTATAAATTATGTTTAAGTGATGATAATTTGTTTAAAAATGTGTCCTCATTGATGAAACATTGAATTCTTCATTATTTTAATGTCAAATTATGAAATCTTTCTTTGATTTTTCAATAAAAATGTTATATTTGAATCACTTATCAAGATATAAGAGGTTGTTCACCCAATTGTTAAGATTGAGGTCAGCTAGCCTCAATTCTTTCATTTATATAACACCTTCCATTTTCATACTTTTTATATTAAAATAATTCTTGTTTCATCTTTTCTTAAACTAACCTGTATGAACTATTATTCATTGTGCAATGTTTAGCAACTTAACTTTCACTCTAGATAAAAGTGAACAATTGTAACATGAAAAATAAATATTTCATGAAGTGAGAGTACAACTTCAATGATTAAAACAATTGCACATATACATATATAAAAAACTCTTTGTAAAATATTACTACTCTTTTAAATTTAAAAGGGGAATCCCTAAGTAAATATGGGATTGGTAGTTCAAGTAATCTACTGTCAGGTGTTAGTGACAAATCATGTGACAGCTGGAAAATTTTACTATACATTTGACTACCTGATATTTTGTATCAAAAACCCAATCTGATGAGTATTATGACTTACTAAATGTTCAAGTATTAAGAAAAACTTTGATACAAGGAAACATACATAATATAGTCACATGATTGATAATCTTCTATATCATTGTTAGTTTATAGTGTTTCATTCATGTTGTAAAATATTTCAAGCTAGGCTACCAGCATAATGTCATGTGCCTTTACATGTGACATAACATGATATCCTTGGATGATAAGGATGTGCTTGTTTGACATATAATTAGCATATAGACCTATATCATTGTATGTGAGAAATTTAATGATGCCAAGATTACTTAACAGCAAATTGTTTTAAAATGATTGAAATATTTAACATTCAATCATACACAAAGCTTAAAAGTATGCTGTTAGCCAAAATCTACAAATCCTTATTTATGTTAATTCATTTTTATGAAATAGGTTGATGGCTTTAGATGAACCATTACTAGTAAAAGATCATTGAGGTTTCTTTAAAGGAAGTTGGTTTGGTTAAGTACCATGACCAATCACATGACTAAGTTATCAATCATGTGATCAAGCAAACTGCTTCATTTGCCGGTTATCCTTTCGGCTTTACGATTCAATGAATCGATTTAAATGACCATTTTAGCCTCATCAAGATCTGTGTTCTAGTTTTGATAGCTCAATGAGAATTTTAGTCATTTTAATATATAATTCATCGTCAGTTTTCGTATTAACAACAATCGCTAAAGGTATATTGTGGATTCCCCGAATTATGCCACACAGGACTTACGTTAAAAGCAATGCTACCAACATTAACTATATTCAATCATTTCATCAATCACGTGATAATTCCACAATCGTGATTCATTTTCCTCATCTGCATCGAAACGCCCAATTTTTCCAAATCTAATCACAAATGAAACAGTACATTCACTTTCATGCAGATCTGAAGCTAAGCGATGATTAAAACATATGCCACAAGGCGCGGCTATTCCTATAATTAGGACGCCTAAAATAACCATATTCATAAATTTAACATATAGACAGATCTTTAGCTCTAGTCGCTTTGATAACATTGGTGAGGATTGCTACTGGTAAAGGGTCAAGTTTACATAAATCGATAGAAATAAACGACAGCCATTCTAAAGACAAGACTTCACAATAGGTACATACCGCTAAAGATAATAGCAGACGCCGCCCCCATAACTCCAAAGAAAGGTCCATACATGGGATTTGTTTCGGCCATTTTGAAAATGTAGTGTGGGAGTATTTACAGGTCCCAAAAAATGTGATGACTATCTGCACACACTCACTCCACGAAACTATTTTAGCACAGACAAATATGGCCCAAGCTTTGCCGACTCAATAGAATGGGTCATATGACGATTGATGTTCAAGGCAGAGCTCGATATGCCCTAAGTTCTGATTGGCGTTACTACGCTACTTCCGAAATGCGCGACCAATCCTGAGCTTCGAAATTCGCAGTGATATGACGTATATCATTGATGTGGATCGCTGGCCAGCAAATTCGTTGTGCGCATGTCTGTTTCATCGTTTCAGTACTTTTTTCGAATGTTACGCTGTTTGAAAATTAAGATTAAAGTATAAATTGAATCTTCAAAAAAATTTTACTTTTATTTTATTTTCAATTTATAAGAAAGAATCAATAATAATGTATTTGAAGCATAATTATAAAAATAAGTTTTTGGGTTGATTTATTTGATGTTACCAGCTCTTTTACCGCTTTAATTCAAAAAGTTTAAGGTTTAAATTCAATTATACAAAATTCTTACAAAAATAGTAAAAGAGCTACATAAAAAATACCTCATATTCTTTAATCACAGTTAAATAAGTACACAGCTAACAAGCTTTAAACCTTCCGACCAATTAAATAATTAAAACTGTTAAATTATATGTAGATCCAGACTTTTTAAATTAGTGTTCTTAAGATTTTTTTATTTCACTTAAAATAAATTGTTCTGAAAAAAAAAATTGAATCGACTTGTTTTTGGCCCCGTTGACTACTTTTCATAAGTTCAAAGAATAAAGCTAAATATAAGGAAGAAATATATTGTTTTAATATTTTATTTAGGACTTTTTGTCATGTTTTGAATTATAAAACAGCACTACATAAATACACAAATATTATAAAATTAGATGTAAGACGAAATTTAAAAAATAGGTAGGTAATAAATGAAATCTAGTTTAATATGAGACATTATTTTTAAATTGAATGGCAGTCTAAAGAAAATTGCTGTCAATATTAAATTTCTTATGAGGATACGGCAAACAAAAAATACAATGTTTTCTTTACATGACTATATATATAATTACTTGTTTTGATTTGATTTGAAAATAATTTTAAGCAATTCTAAACTTTGGGTATGCACTATAAAATGGTAGCACTACGTAATGCATTCAAACTTAAAAGTCTTTATTAGGTAAAGAATTTTATTCTATTCTATACTTTTATCTATCATCCAAATGTAAATGTCACTAACACGTGTTGTTGACATTGACATTAGGGAACGCATTTATTCACTATTTCTATTTTT
Source organism: Eurema hecabe (assembly GCA_026213755.1). Classification (NCBI taxonomy): domain Eukaryota; kingdom Metazoa; phylum Arthropoda; class Insecta; order Lepidoptera; family Pieridae; genus Terias; species Terias hecabe. The sequence goes on from JADANM010005989.1 coordinate 7,791,562, forward strand.
GTTTTTATAGCTTACAAAGTGGTTATAACCATTTTAAAATTATCAGAACATATTAATGTTGTAGGAAGTCAGTGTTATTATATTTTATTAAATATTCTAAACGAAACATGAGGTATAATTATAAGGTATGGTATATTTTCAATTCTTCGGCGTAAGGCTTTTCAAGAGCGCATCGAATATGTTTAACGCAAGTTTTCAATTTTAGTTTCAAAATTTGCTGGGTACAGTGTACCGTCGTGGAGATATATTATTTACGAATGATGGAAACAGTGTTATTAGTCCCGTGGGGAATAAAATAACAGTATACAATCTAAAGCAGTAAGCCATTACCTTATTTATTTCTTTATTTATAAATATGAATCCTTTTATGCAAAAACATATCTGTAAAAGTATTTGAAAATATTAACACCATATGCAAGATGTCTTTATCGAGATCATATTATGTTCTACTACTACTAATTGTATGTACACTTAGATAATTCAATATAATTGAAATAGAAACTAATCAGGCTATACCTACTGTATTTCAGGAATAAAAGTAACACATTGCCGATTGAGAGCCACTTCAATTACACAGCAATTGACATATCTCCTAATGGCTCTGTTTTGTTGGCCATTAATGAGCGTAAGTTACACCTTATTTCATCTCAAATTGCTATGAATAATATAAATTATTTACTTATGTTTTATCTAGTACAAAAATTTTTAGGTTGACGAATTACTAAAAGAACCATAGTTATGGTACTAGCTAAAAGTTGTATTTTATAATCAGTTTCACAATTTTTATAATTTATTGAGTACGAGAAAGGGTAAAAAGGATATCTCGATCTAGGTGTCAACAATTCAACTGTAGACTTGAGTATATTCTATAAATTTCAACCAAACACCTTAAATGCCACAAAAAATTTGTTACACAAGTGATCAGTAAAGAGTTCAGTTTTTTCTGTGTTTCTCAACAAATTTCTTTATTTTTCAGAGGGTGAAGCACAAATGATAAGTCTGATGACATGCACGGTGATTCACAGATATAAATTTAAGCAGCAGGTTAATGCAGTCAAATTTAGCCCGGACGGGCAATATTTTGCTGCTTGCTGTGCGGACACAGGTGAATTTATATATCTTTTTTATCGTCACATGTTGTGGGTATTAGATAGAGCAGCACCACATGAAATTCTTTGTAAGATGTGTAACCAACTGTAATATTTATTATCTCTACAGAAATATGCTTATTCTCTCAAATTTTAGAAATGATAAAGTTAATCTTAATGTTTCTATATTCCAGTGTTCATCATGACAGCGCCAAGCATCTTCACCGGTGAATTTCGGTCATTCGTAATGAAAAGAGTTTTCAAGAAGTCCCATGATGACGTCACATGCCTAGACTGGTCGACCTGTGGCAAATTACTAGCAACTGGCTCTAAAGACACAACCACAAAGATATACACCGTTGATTATTTAGATAATTTAAGTATGTATGCATTAAGCGGTCATACAGATAAAATTGTGGGAGTTTTCTTTGAAAAGAAGAGTTTAGATTTGATAACAGTCAGTAGAAATGGCCAGGTCTGTTTGTGGGATGCCAACATAGATCCAGATGACTTGGTTGTGTCTGACGTGCAAATATCGCATACAAAGAGACGAAAGTTGAAAAAGGAGGAGGAGTTGTTGGAAGATGATATTAATGAGCGTGATGTTATCGAGAAGGATAAGGAATATGTAAGTTATTCATTGAGTTGCTTTACCTGTACTGTTTATTGATAATGTGGTAAAAGCCATACTAGAGAAAAATCTTTTCTTATGATACTAATATGCCATATTATAATGCAATTCTAATCTTAGCCTTACAAAACAAGGCTCTTTTAGAGGCCGGCAACTCCTGATAACGCAGTACTCATAGGCATACACCTCTTAAAACAATTTTCTAGTTAAAATTTGGTTTATTAAAAAAAACTAAATGTATTACTTTTGGTTCATAATATAAAATAGGGATATATAAATTAAATTTTCTCAATACTAATTACAGGAAAGTGATAAAGACCAAGACATGACAGAAACTGAAGTAAAGGAAGAATCAACGAAATTAAGATATAAGAAATTGGGAAGGCACTACATCGGCGATTCCATACGGAGTGCGCATCACAGTGTTAGATTGAGTGCGGCCCAATATCACAAAGATACTAAGGTTTTAGTGACTGGTATGTGTAATAATAATACTAGTTGGTATATAACAAATCTAATTAGGATAATAGATGTATAAAAGGTTACCGATTAGTAAGAGTTACAGACTCAATAGAGATATAATAAATTTATAGACACTAAAAATATTAACACAACTACTCTCTTTAAACTGTATCACATGGTTTTAAGGCTTGACTTCATATATTAAATCAACAGGCCAATATCCTCCAAATATCCTCCCAAGTGGTGAAAAATTCACTTGGAAAATAATCTAATACCTAATGGTCTAGTTGTTTCAAAATCTAGTCCCTTTTTAATTTTTTTTATAGAAAAACTTAAATATTAAGATATATTTTACAGACGTTAAATATCTGATATACACCAGGGGTCTGAATATTTAAAAAAAATATATATATATTATGTTTTACTATAATATAAATAAATTCCTTTACAGGATTTACGAATGGTACATTCTTCCTTCATGAGATGCCAGATGTCAATTTGATTCACACACTCAATATATCGGAACACAGAATAAGCAGTGTTGCTATATCCAGACAGGGTGATTGGATAGCTTT
>JADANM010005989.1:7827850-7849991 GCA_026213755.1 Eurema hecabe
TTTTCCTCATCTATCGGCGGGTAGATGGTCGCGTCGGAACCGTTGATCATGCCGCAGTAAGGGTCGTGCCACACCTTCATCTCTTTCTGGTCTTGGAAGGCGACGATGTGGCCCAACTCGTTGATGTTATCCCGACCCCGCACCATGTGGAAAGGGCCTATGTCTGTGTTGTTCAGCTAGAATTTCAAATGTAGATTTTTAGAAGATTCTCAGTTCGACTAAGACCTCAGTAAGACTACTTATAATGAAACAATGACTAATTTGAAAGGGCATAGGCATTGCTCAATTAATCATCTTAAGTATTAAGGCTTGAGTTGCTACACCTACATGATATTATTATTATTATTTAAAGTTTGGTATCAAAGTGCTATAGTGTGTGTTATTGTAAAATGATGTTAAGAAATGTTCAGAAATTGACGTCACAAGATTATGTTACGTCAATTTTTGAATATTACACGGGTCAGGGTCGGAACATTCCTTTAAGATTTCTTAAGTCATAGAGATGCTCTTTTTAATATACATCAAGTATACATTGCACAAAGTGTATATAAATGAACGTAAAGATATGGTTATGACATGTATAATATAATATGTATATTGACAGTAATACATACGTGATGGAACATAGAGAAATAGAATCCAGTACCATCTTCAGTGGGCCTCATCACCGATGGTGTATCCGCCTTTAATTTTCCACAAATTAAAGCTGCAAAAAACAATTATGATAATAAAGTATTATTGTTATAAAATATTTAATACATTCATTAGTTGGTGTGGCTTAAAGCGGCTTTAATCGTATTACATTTTATATTACAATTAATTCATAAAATACAAGCTTTCATGTACGGATTAAAATTAATTAAGGTTCACTGATTTTCAACATTATTTTTTCTTTCAAGAAAGTTCAATGGCACTTATTAGGAGTGCGTTTTTGTTCTGCGTTTTAGATTGCGTAACATTCGTCTAAAGTGATTAAAAAAAGTCAGTCCTGAAATACGTTACCCTGAGGTATATGGGTATGGTTATGAGAATTTCACCACTTTAGACAGGCCTGAAATACGTGGACAAAATCCCAAAGACCAGCTTATGATCATATTATTAAAGACTGACAGAGAAAAGTCGACTCCTAGAAACCAATCTCCCTTAGAACATTTTTATTCAATACTTAACATAGAAAATTCAATTGTAAGTAGTCTTCATAAAAAGATTTATTTTCGAAAATGTTATATCAAGGAAGCGAAGTAAACTTCCAAACGACATGCATTTCGTGGAGCTGCCATTAAAAACGTTTTAAGTTAAGTGTTTGCACTATTTGGTATGCAACGACAGCCTTAGTGTTATTCTGTGACCTATGTTGACGTTTGAACTTATCATTTTTACCTTCATCATACTCTAATTTGATGTTTCTTCAGAAGGTTAGATCGAGTTTAACTTAATATTAATTAATTATATAAGAATTTATGAATAAATCAAATAATTATCAAAGCCTTTTTTTTTTGAAAAAAATCAAAACTTAGAAAAAAAAGTGACATCATATTTTACAAATGATCCTTCAACAGCCCGCTTTACGGGTTCGATAACGAGGGCTTGTATTTTTCTCACATAAATATCATAAGCGCGATTCACGATTAGCAACGGTCGCTATAAAATTGTTTTTTTTTGTTGCTATTGAATTAATCATTGACGTAAAAGTACGAGTAATCCTACCTATGACAAAAAATATCTTATAAACAATTTTTTTCAATACTTAATTATAATGACTAGCTTCCAACAAAAAAAATACAATTTTAAAAAGAATTAAATCATAGGTACCTATTGTTTCCTCAAACTTACTCGGGTAGCACCCTGAGATACGGTACGGGTAATATAAAAAAGAACTATCAATCTATCAACAACATAGTACTAACGCTCGAACATACGTAAAAGAGCAAATACAGTTATATATTTATATTAATAATAATATATAACTAATAACTATAGAAAAATAAGGACCTACTGCCATTAAATTATCTTTCTTAAAGGTTATGGTCGAATTGAAAACCTCTACTTTTTGGAAGTCAAACATCTAGAATATGTCCTTACCCAAAGCAGATTGATTTCCAGCACAATTCAAGTAGATTCCATCGAAGAACAAGTCCCTGACTTTGATCCTCATGAAAGGGTCGTCACCAGCGTGGAAGAGTTCAGCCATGGCTGAGTTAAGGAGACCTATGACGCCTGGCATCAAGTCGTAAGCTGTTAGTACTGCTGTCTGAAACATAACAGTGTTTTATTCTTAAAACTCACAAGTGGAACTTTAAGTAGCCTAGTTGAATAAAGATACTTTTGACTTTGACTTTGAAAACTGACACTTGAAATAACGATACGGTTAATAAAAAATATTGTGAAGAAATAAAGTATAAGAATATGTTTTTTAAAAAATTAAATGCTGATAAATAAAAACATAATAAAAGAGGTGGCAAGCCATGCTGTTAGGTTGAATTGGGTCCGCCCGGGGTGGTAGCAGAAACCCTCACATAGAAAACAGGCGTCAAGTAATGGCATCTCATCAGAAATGTCATAGCCTCAAGTAATGTCATCTAAACAGAGATGTCATGGCGTCCAGAAATGGCATCTCATCAGAGATGTCTTGCTGGCAAGTAATGGCATCTAATCAGAGATGTTTTGCTGGCAAGTAATGGCATCTAATCAGAGATGTCTTGCTGGCAAGTAATGGCATCTAATCAGAGATGTCTTGCTGGCATGTAATGGCATCTTATCAGGGATGTCATGGCGTAAAGTAATAGCATCTCATTCGATATGTCATAGCCTCAAGTAATGGCATCTGATCAGAGATGTCATGGCGTCAAGTAATGGCATCTTATCAGAGATATCCCTTTAGTCACAAGTCTTTTGCTTTTTCTTCCTTTCGAAGAGTGGCCACGTTATCGTGAGCTACTAGCTTTGCCATTCACGACCGAATTACAATCAATCGAAGTGTATCATATTTTACTTCAATTTTCAGATCGAAATAAGTTATAGCTACTTGCTACCTTTTCCTTTACCTTTACCCTTTCGTTATAGCTAAATTTTAAATACCTTTAGCTATAACGAAAAGGTATGTAAAGTTAATTGCATTAATAAAATGGCTTTTAACAAGTAATATCGACGTGAGAAATACAATGCAATTACCTACTAAATACAATGTTTGCATTCCTATTGTTTTATCAGGTTTAATTGTTAGTAGCTATTGAAAATGATTAATTGATGTGTTTAAGTATGTATTTTCTTATCTCTGTATAGATGTTCCCACACAGAGTTAGCAAGTAAAATTTATGTTAATTAAAAGCTTTTAAGATTGTGATGTATTTAGATGTGTGTAGATATTAAAATTAGACACAGGCTCGTAGAATACTTTTAAGCCAAAACTTAAGACTAATAACGTAATTCATAGTATCTTAAGATATTAATTGGAACAGTTAATAGATTTTAATTTATAACGTGTTGAATTATTAATAATATATTAATTAATAAAAATTTATAAAGAACGTGAAACTTGGTAACGAAATGTATTTAAACATTTTTTTTTTATTTAAATAACAAAACACATGAAATGTTTTGCTCCATAGCATTTAATAGTTATTGAAAAGTTTTTAAAGTGAATTTATTTTTAATTTTCATTTCTGAAATATAGTTCTATTATGAAAGAATTGTTATAGGATTATTTCCTATTACATTTAGTACCTAAATTGATGTTTGCGTGCGAATAGAACATTCTCTTTAGAAAACTCTTAAAAATAGGAATATTGATTTTCTTATAGGTAACTCACCATGTATCCATAGTTAATCAGAGTGAGTTCCTGATCCTCCGTCAGGTTTCCAGAAGCTTCCTGGTCGAAGAAGAAGGTCTTCTTCAGGGTGTATATGATGGTGTCATTGTCACCGTAACCCAGGATCGTACGCTCGCGGTATTCCCTGGAAATCAACGTGTTAAAATTTTAATAATTTGATTCGACTTTATTTATTGAAGCAATATCTTATATTTTATTGATAAAACTTGAATTATGTGTAATTGCACTTAGAATTAAGATTTATTATTATTATTATTAATATTATAACATATTTCAAGATAGTTCTTACACAGCGCCATCTAGTTTCGAGCTGAGATTGCGTTTTGGTAAGGTAGTTGTAGACACATATTTTTCATTGGTAAATTGGTAAATAATGAATCAAATTTATTTAATAACTTTGATATCGTATATTATAACTTTACTTCCAGTAAAGAAATGTTTTTACTATTAATCTGTATGTTAATGATGAACTTAAAAACGACTTTCACCAAAAGAAAATAAGATAAATAAAAACAATATCAACGCCGTCCAAAACTCGGGAATTGCTGCATATAATTAAAAGAAAAAACAATTTTTATAATCTGGTAAAGAAGATAGGTACGTAACTACTTTATAACGCAGACAGAGACATGTGTTGAAACTAGTGTGTTCTTTATGTTTTAATGAATGCTATAGATATTAAAAAGATACATCTTTAAAAATAATATTAAGAATATGAAACTTTAAAATCCATCAAAAATAACTAACACGTCATGTCCTGCTTTTAAATAATTTTCGAGATAATATGCAATTAAAAAACAAGTACGAGGTAGCGTAATTAAACAATTTCTTTTCCACAATAACATTTTTTTTTTTTTAATTTTTCCCCTTAAGGAGATCTTTTTACCTAAACAATTTCCTTCTATATTAAATATCAAACCAACTTGATTTTACTTCTCATTAGGTATATAGCATGAAACAAAGTCGTTGTCTTCTGTTTGTCCGGCATATGCCTAAATCTTTCAAACTACACAGCCGAATTTAATGCGGTTTTTTTATCAGATAGACTATAGAGTGATTCAAAGGAAGGTTTACGTGTATAATACATGCAAAACGGGCTGTTAGTTTAAGATAAAAATATCTTCGCCAAGAGCATTTTAAAACTTTATTACTACAAGCTCAATTTACTCAGCCACGAACAAACAAAGAGCTTCAGAGACCCTTTTTATCGTAGAAACACAAGTTTTTTATCCATTGTTCTGTCCTTATTAGAAACCATTGTATGGTGATTTCCGTTATAATAATCATCGCTAATTCACCATCAACTGTATCTGTTACTTTAATAGTTTTATTTGCAGTTTATAGTATTTACTATACCATAACCTATTAACACTAATGAATTAGTTTTTTACAAAAAATATAATTGCTGCAATCTTCTCAAATTATAAGTAATTCTTCTTCTTCGGCGTGTCACTCTTGACAGAGTGATCGTATTATAAGTAATAATTATTTGGTAATCTCCTTCTAATGAGCCAATTTTTTATTAAGATTTTTTTAAGCAAATACTAATGTTTTTATTTACATGAGATGGGCGTCGTGATTTCATGCTTAGAATTCGATAACAAACTGATATTTAAACGTTGTTTTGCGATAAAAGAATTCTTTCTTTTCAAAGTTCTAGATTGCGTATTATCTCTTAATTTCGTTACCAAATTTTATCTAAGGCTCTGAAAATCGTACGCTCTCAATTTAGGCTTGAAAACTTAACAGACAAACAAGTATATTAAAACAAAGTTAGTTTGGCGTAAGTATTTCTAAAGAAAAGTGGGCAAGCGAGTAGGAGGGGTACCTATTACTATTTTTTAGACTTTTCATACATAGCTCCTAATTAAAAGACTGATATAGACTTATTACGAACGATATTAAACATTGTAAGACCAAAATTACCAAGTCTTTTACCAGTTCTTAATTATTCTAGTCTAATAAACTTACTTATAAACAAATGGTCCGATTTCCTGTACAATTGGTTTCTTTCCTTCCATCACATCGTCAACGTTGGTCACGTTGAATGCGTATACCTTGAATGATATAGGAAAAGGTATCTTGCGCCATTTTTCGAAAATCTCCGAGGAGTTGTCCAGTTGCACGCCCTGAAAATATATCGTTAATATTAACATTAATTAACATTAATCTTAACACAAAAAAAAATATTGTACCGGATAAATTGGTATCCCTGTTTTGAAATTACTAATATATAAAGCTGCAGAGTTTGTTTGTTTGTTTGAACGCGCTAATCTCAGGAACCACTGGTTCGAATTGAATTTTTTTTTTTTATTGAATACAGAATTTATCAAGGAAGGCTTTAGGCTACATAACATCACGCTGCGATATATAGGAGCGAAGAAATAATGGAAAAAGAAATCGACGGGGACGAAGTCGCGAGCAACGGCTAGTGCTATGATAAGTTTACAATACCAATCGTCATTATAAAACAATTTTGTACCACCAATTTGGAAAGCACATTCCAAAGTGAAGATTAATTTCAAGATTTTCGAATAATGGTCGTAGTAGCTTTGTTCCAGATATAATATAATTTTTGACATATGTCTGATATAATATTTGAGTTGTAAGGAATGATAAGTAGTGTTTTTGCTCAGTGAGGTAAGTTTTTAGTTACGGTGAATTTAGGCAAAGAAGGGAAGGAAACAAGGACTTTAGAGTTTTGAAGTTTTTTGACTTATCATGGTTTGATTGTATTGAGTTGTACTTTAAACTAATTAGTTAATAGATAACAAAGATCATTAACAACATATTTGCGGTGTTAAAATATTTTGTTCAATACTTATTTCTATTGAACACGATACAGGTGTTCAGTGCTGCTAATTGTAATTATTGTTAATGATATGACTATTATTTTAATGAACGCACATTGTAAATGTACATATAATGAAGGTCATTGGGTTTTATTTAATAATATGCTTTTCGGATTTATCTACGTACTAGCTGTTGCGCGCGACTCCGTCCGCGTGGATTTTCATATAAACCTTGACTCTCCCTTCCCCCTTATAACCTTTTTTAGTGGGTATTTTCTTGTTTAATTTTTAAAACCTAAAATCGGGTATTAAGTGTCTATCAGATGTATGAAGAAACTATTACAATGTTGTGTCTTATGACAATCGGTACAGCCATTATCATGTCTGATTACATGATAATGGATGTACCGATTTCGATGATTTTTGATGAGTTAATTTCATCAGTATTAAATGGGTGAAATATCGACACAGGCAATGCTTAAGAAGTATGAGTAAATTTCTAATTGCTTCCTGAAGCTAAAATGAAATTGATAAAGTTATTAGTTTCTACAACGTAATCAATAAAAATAAAGTTTTATTGCAAATACAAATATCCTTTTGGGTTTCTTGTTGCCTTATAAATAATATTATTATTAAAATATTATTTGCCGTGGTCAAATTAAAAACGAAGACATAAAAACATTATTGAAAAACTGTAGGTACTATTTTATTGGTATAGTCTGTTCATTAAATACTGTTTCCCAGCTGTGAGAACAATGGCGTCACTTGAAAATAAATTACGTGTCACTATTTTCTTAGTTGTCGTTTTCTGCTAGAACTATATTTATAAGGTCTGCTCCAATGTACTTAAAATTATAAATAGTGCTTTATACTTTGATACATAGAATAATAACATCTAGAACCTCATTATGACCACCCAAAGTGAAGCCATATCAAAGTAGACAATTTTGTCTACATACATATTGTATTGTCGCCGCATCAAAAAATGTTTTCAATTATTTATTAAATTTTTCCATATTAATAGGGTACATTTCGTAAAGCAGCAACATTATTGGAGGGAGGGGGGGGGGGAGTATGCGAACGCGCTTCCAATAAAATGTTGGCATCACTTACCGATTAATTAATTATTAAAGACTATCAGTCTATGCGTCTTACGTCTATGCTTGGATATATTACCCGCGTATTTTCGGTTACCGGAGGAATACCGAGATGAAAAGTATCCTATATTTTAATCCAGGGTACCACCTATCTACATACCGAATTTCAGCTAAATCGGTCCAACCGTTTTTGCGTGAAACAATAACAAACATACATCCATGCATCCATTCTCACAAACTTACTCTAGTTTCACATTTATAATATTAGTAGGTACTATGTATTAGTCTAGACATTCTAAATATAGATAAATTAATAGCTAAATATAGAAATACATACTAAATAGTAAGCCTAGACTAAAGCATAGTATTTTACCGGGAGTAGGTCTCTTTCGACGTAGGAGACCGACTGGGTGGGTACCCCCACAGTGCCAGACATTCTACCGCCTGAACAGTGATGTGAAAATGTCACTGTACTCCGGTCTGAAGGGCACTGTAGCCAGCGAAATTACTGGGCTAATGAGTCTTAACATCTGACGACTCAAAGTGGGGAGCGTCGGTGTATTGCACCCCTGCCCGGAGTTGGGCTTTATAGCAAAGTTCCGGGTAGCACTGCATCGGCTATGGGCTGGCGTTAATCTTACCATCAGGAGTGCGTCCAGCTCGTCTCCCCTCTTCATAGTATAAAAAAAAAAACCTATACTGTAACCACAGGAACGATTATGACGTCGGTAAAATAAGCATGTCTAATAATTTAAACATAATACGTCTATTAATATAAATGGTTTTAAATTTCCAGTTGTACATGAGTTGGTTCTATATAATTATTACACGACCCACTGAACTTCATATCGTTTACATTAAATATCAGTATAAAGTGTGATCTATACTTTATAAAATCTTTATAGACCAATTACCATGAATGTAGATTATACTATTTCCACATACTAGATAGATTTTTTTTTTATTTAAGAGTATTGATATGATTTTTGAGGTTATCATAGCCGCATAAATTCAAATAGCCACATTTCCTGTTGGTTTAAAAGAGTTATTTTTGTATTTACGTGAAAAACATTGATATGAAAAATGTTTAATCATGCACTTCAGTTTTTTTTTTTATATAATAGGGGGCAAACGAACTGGCGCGTCACCTGATGGAAAGTGATCAGCGCCGCCCATGAGCACTCGTGATGTCACGAGTGTGTTGCCGGCCTCTTAAGGATAGGTATGTTCTTTTTTTGAAGGTCCCTAAGTCGTATTTGTTCGGGAACACTGCATGAGGCAGCTGATTCTATAATAGTTTTCTCGCGAAAGAAAACTTCTGGCTACTTAATTTAAGCGAAATTCAATTTAGTACTTTTTGAGTGAGAGAAAGATACATCCATTCGTTTTACATCCATCTTTTACTTTAAACCTATTCATTGACATTATTATTAAGGTTTAAATACGTACGTCTCGTCTTCCCTTTTTTCCAGACTTAAATAAGAATCTTATAAGTATACATAATATAATTGTTTATCTATTTCTTTCATCTTTGAATATAATATTATTATGCACTTAATTTGTCTTTATCACGAATTAAACACGTGAAAAATGCGCAAAAGAAAACGAAGGTTAGTTTAATAGTCAAATTTAAATATAATTTAAAAGATTTATTATTTAAACCTCCCGTATTCAGGAACTTATTAAGATAATATTAGATTTATGTTCAAGGAAGGTTTTTGTTAGAAACATTATAATATTAATAAGTACTAAGAAGCAACTTTTTGTTCTGAAATATTTCGTATCTTATTATAATATTAAAGTTAAATAAGAAATAAATATTAATGTGTTCATTAAAATGATTCTAGAGATACAGATTCACTAATGTAAAATGTTTTCAAAGTCAAAATTTTATAGTGGTTTTTTTTTTACTGGCAACAAATTTTATATATTTTTTTAATATTCATTATTATATACGTCAACGGAAAATAACAAGAACAGCAAATTTATAAATTTCCTAGGAAATTTATAATCCTTCGTAGGATTCTAAACGAGAGATAAATTGTATTATTTTTCGACCAAGGGACCGAAGGGATCGTATATTGTATGGGTGACTAGTGCGTTTATAAGTTTCAAGATATAAATTACATTACACCAACAGTCAAAGATTAGAATATAAGTCTTTAAGTTTCCTCTATCTATTTATAAAACTAACGTTTGTTTGTTGGTTTACTAATTAAAAATTGTTGAATAAGTGAGTTGCATACGGAAGAAATTTAGTTAAATTAGTTTTACTTTGAACATTTTTTTGTACTAAAATTAGAAAATAAAACTCAAGTAGCCATTGAAAAAAATCAAAAGTAATTTAATTGATACTTTTGATATACGCGCACGATCGAGAATAATTATAACAAGGCAACACACAGCTAGTTCATTTGTATAAACACCAATGTTATTATAACCTAGAAATAATCCGATTGACCTCCTTACGTGACATGCCATGCCGTTTACCATCTCTTGTTCTATTGTATTCAAGGTTATTGATACTAATTGCGGTATAGTAAATACTTTTTTTATTAAATCGTTCTTTTGTTTTTTTTTTCATATTGTGGGAAGGCAAGACTGAGTCCATACAGACTAAATAGTTCTTTTACTGTCACAAATGAAGTGTTTTTGGCGCGTGTTCTGTCAATTTAAAATTGTAACGGACATTTTTGTCTATGGCACTTCTTCCGTATTTAAATTAAAAAAAAATACAATATTTATGATTAGGATTTTTTCAAGATCTATTAAAGTGTGTATACTTTAATAGAAATAACAAAAGAACGCTTAAGTAAAAAATTATATAATTAAGTATAATTTTGATATGTTTTTTTGGCACAAAATTAATATTTTTAAACCAAACAACAATTAATTAAAAAATAAAAACAGAAGAAAGGCAATTACGAGTACCTACAATAAACAGTGAATCTGTAAATCTTATCTTTAGCAAATATTTTTTGGAGAAAATCTCAATTATATTAAAAATCGTCGTAACGTCGTGAAAAGAGAATGAAAATATTATTAACAGTATATATTAGTGTTTAAAAAAATATTTTTTTATTTCGAATAAACTCAAAATATATAGAAACTCATACTATAGTTACTAGTTTTATACACAGTAAAAATAACCGTTACAAAGAACGTAATTTAAAATCACTTAAGTAAATTTTCTTGGGCGAATAATAAAGTGATTTGCAACTATAATACTAGAAATTGAAGATAACCATGAAATTGTAGTTTGTCCTTTCGTGATTCTATAAAACTATTATTAGTTAAAACTATTGTTGTTGTATAGAAACGTCGTGACTATTGCTTATAGGCCGTACAAATTAAAAGGACTTTTTACATGAATACACGCTCGATTTTTTAAAGAAAATGGAATACCATCACAATTTGGTTTCCTTGTCATGTACAGCCCTTATATTGTGACGAGTATTTAAGACTTTTTGTTATGATGAAATTTTATTAATGATATCTACCTACTTCTGAATATAAAATTATGAATTTGTAAATGAACGAATATTTTTGTGTTAAGATAAAAAACTTTTCCTCGAATTCTTTTTGTGTCGAAATCGTAATGTAATTCTTTAATTATACATTTAATATGATGGATAAATTCTCAGAAAAATAAGAAATACATTTCTATGAAACGACGTTATTAATAATCGCTTTCAAAAGGACGTTTTGATATAAAAATACCTATATTAAATGTTATAAGATTGTTACTCCAGACATGGCAAAATATCGAAATGAAGACAAGGGGAAGGTTAAGCGTTGGATGATTTTGAAAGAATTGCAGACCCTCAAGGGTCAAAAGTGACTGGAGAAAGAGTCAAATCGAACATTGAATGAAGCCTATGCCGAAGGACAAGTCTTATCTAAGTAAGTTTTGATAATGCCATTAATGTAACTAATACCACGAACCGCTAATTTAATTTTAAAAGGGTTATGGTTAATATCATTTAACAAGGATTAAAATGGTTCGAAAGACTTTGGCCCTTTTATATTTGGTTTGTCCTTGTAATTATCTTATGAAGGCTCTAGAATTGATTTATATAAATATTTTTATTAATTATAATGCATATGGTTGTTATTATTCTAAAATCAACTTAATCCTTTTTACTTAAAATCTATTTCAGTTGGGATTGGTAAATGGATCAAATCGATGCAAATGTAGGAGATAGAGCTATTTACTTAAAATTAAATAACTTAGTAATGCTTACCTTCTGAATTTGTAGGCTGACGATTTTAGGGAATCCCCAAGATGCTAAGACCACTGATAGTATTAAAGCACATAGTGTAAAGCCGAAAAATAATTTCGCGTTCTTTCCTAACATTTTAAAATCCACTTGAAAATTCACTTTCAACTAAACTTTAATTGTTATTATACACTAGAACATTCTTGGAACAATTTTAAAATTTATTATTATTAATTAAGTTTATTGTTTATAAGTTAATTTTATTTTATTTTATTAACCCGCGATCATGTTCGTTTTCAACGGAGAAGTAAATAATACAAGTTGCGTCTGCGCAAGCGTGTATGAGTTTTTACAATAACCTGAGTAAGTCGGTGGACAGGTTTGATGTTAGAATGACGTCACTCTGTCGTATAGCCTTTAGTGTGTGAATATAATTGTACTAGATTTTTTTGTTAACTTCATGTTTTTTTTAATTTTAATGTAATCAAATGTAGATGATAATTTTGGTGATTGAGTTTTTATATAATTATGATATTAAGACACATTACAATAACAAAATATATAAATATTTTGGTTATTTATTTGTTTGAAGTAAATATCTTTAGGAATGTCCAACAGTGCTTTTATCTTATCTTTTACTTCAATTCTTTTTACTGTCAACAGTTTTGATTGTGTATAAGAAACTAAAAATATTTACAATCAACGAAGTGTTTCTTCAACTATGAAAATAGCTGTAGATTATGAAAAAATTGCGAGTCTTAAATATTTATGTATTTTCAATGATTATTTGTTTAGTCAATAATACGTTTATTTTTTTCTGAAAGGTTTATGTAAGACTAGTGTGTATATTATGCATATTGAGTAGTATGAGGAAATTTAAGGGATATTACTTCCCTTAACTAAATGGACAATCTTCTTTAAGTCGCACTACTTATTGACCATCCAGGCCCCCAATGGTTTGATATAACTGTAGAATGTATCTACATATTATGTATCTGTATGACTACTAACTATTCATAAGCGCGATTCAGGACTCTCTTTAGTAGCTGTCGCGTCATAAATAATACTATTATTACCTATCAATTACACTCTAACAGACTGCTTCACTATTTCAGATATAATATTACCAACTAAGGCGTAATATACATTAACAATAATTCAATTTTCGCTCCCCAATGTGTACTTATCCTACTAATTCGACGATACGTATGATAATTAATTATCTTAAGATAGCTGAAACGTCGTATTTGTAATTAAACGAGATTTGGATTATGCTAACATAATCTTGGTTTATTTATAGAGTTATTTAATCTCTTCTAGGCTAACGGTAGACTATGTCGCTGTATTGAGTTGGTTCGTTGATATCATCTCATTAGAAAGGTCATTATACCACTTTTTTTTAATATGACGTTGGGTATAGTAACCGTCAAAAATGTTTAGCGATTGACGAGAATAGCTGCGCATCGGTAGAATCGCGCTCGTGGGTGCGAGAAAGACAACACGACTAGGACAACCAATCAACGCTCGCGCACATGACGATCACGCGCCCCGCGCGCCGCACCGCTACCTCGATACCTTATTATTGGCTTCTGCGCAGGTTTCGTTCACCGCTAAAGGTAATTGACGGTTACTATAACAGAGCAGGAGGACAGTTTAGACGAATCTCCAGTGGCCATAATAAAAACCCTACAAGCTTTAATATGTATTTTTCAATGATTTTCACGTCACGGATCACGAAGTTTAAATTATAATTGTTAATATTATGTCTATGTCGACTGCCGGGCTATTGTTAGCTATAATGTATGTGGATATATTCTCATAACATAGTAAAAAGAAGCTAATTACGTTGTTATTTTAAAACTAATGGCAGTATCAAAATATTTAGCACTAAAACAAGTCTTAGACTAGTTTTTGAATGTTCCGGTTTTTTTGTACCTACGTTTGTATGGGAATAAAATAATTGTTTTGCTGAATAATTATTGTAGTTAATTTATTCTTAATTTTGGATGAAGGACGAAATTAATATAAAGATATAATAATTAGATATAGATATATAATAATGTATAGAGTTTCTAAGTAATAAATAATATTAATTTTAAGAATAAAAAAAAATTATTTTTTTTAATATTCCGGTTTTTTTTGTACATATGTATGTATGGGAACAAAATAATTGTCTTGCTAAATAATTATTGTAACTTAAGTAGTATTATAGTTTTTGCTCTTATTTTAATTTCGGACGAAGGACGAAATTAATATAAAGAGATAATAATTAATTCGTTATTTATGTATAGAGTTTCTAAGTACTAAATAATATTGAATTTTAGTATGAAAATTATTAAAATAAAACGTATTAAAGTATTGCTTTTGTATATTGGTATAATATATAATGAGTTATTATTTGAAACAAAAAAATCAATGTTGAAATTTATAGAAAAAACCTCCTTATGAATCATTTCCCTATTTATATAAAAATTGTGCATTCAAATAAATAATCCAAGAATCCAAAGTATATAACAATAGTCATTTACATAGTGTTATTATTTGAATCTTAAAACAAAAAAACTAATAAAGTCCTCGAAAAATTGTTAATTAATAAGATAACATGTATATTATGCTTCCAGCTACTGTTACAAAAAATGTGTGATTTTATGTAAAATACGAAACAACTAAGGAATAATTATATTACGTTAATAAAACTTTATCAGAATTTATGAACGCGGCAGTAAAGTTGGCGTTATTAAAATGTTTGTTTTATAACCTGATTTTAACATTTCCCGTAGATAGATTCATGTTGGAATGTTTTTACTGATTCGCAAAGCTAGGAAGGTGATGAAAAAATACATCAACTATTGTATACTACTATAGTAAAAATACTAATGATGTATTTTTTTAGAAGAAGGAAAATTAACGGCTAAAAGGAGAAAAGAGAAGAGAGCCGTTCCACGTTCTTAGTGCGTACTGCAAAACTGTGGAACTCCCTACCAGAGTCTGTGTTCCCCGATTCTTACAAGCTGGGGATCTTCAAGTGAAAAATGAAAAGGCACCTCACAGATACGTGCGCTCCATCTTAGACCTTCATTTAACATCAGGTGAGTTCTGGTCAAGCGCCAACCTGTTTTCTTTTAAAAATTCAACGACACAGCGTGAAAGATAGCTAGTTTTTTGCAGTCTTTCCGTGTCTTTTTATACAGTCTGTCTTTTCTGTGAGTTCTGTCTTTATACTATGTAAAGATTACGATTTTAATTTATTTTAAATATTCTGGAAATTTTAGATAAAATAAAAGAGACTAGTCATGTAGTGAATGGAAATAATTCCGAGGCTACTAGAGATTTTCCATAAAATTTCAATATAATATAGCATTCCGTTATGTAAAAATGATTGTTTTTAATTTTTTAAGGAATATTTGAACAGATTTATAATTGGTGGCATACACAAAAATTCAAAGCCGACCTTTGGAATATAAAATGCTCTTTGGACCGGTTGTTTTTGAATTTTAAAATAAATTATCCTTCTTACAAACTATATTTAATATTAAATATACCCACGAATAAGTTTTAATTTTAATTTTATTTTGCCCAATTACTTTGGGATATATAATGTTTTAAAAATGTGATTTTTTTAAAATCTTATTCAAATAGAACAATAACTTTAAAAATACAATTAAAAATACAGTTTAAGAACCAGTTAGAACTGAAAATATTTTTTTAAACTAAATTTTTTAAAAGGCTTTTATAAAAAAGAAAAAACTAACACCATACTCTATAGTTTAGACGCGTAACAGACACGAGTTAAACCGACAGACTGTATGACAATATGTCATATAGTTAAATAATTGTGGCTCATTAATGACGGTAGTCACGAATATGCCTCACATTAATACTAATATTATAAATGAGAAAGTTTATGAGTATTGAGGTTTATATGTTTGTTACTCTTTCACGCGAAAACTATTAAATATAATTTATTTAGCTGATATTTGGCATAGTAGATTAGACCCAAAATTAACACGTAGCCTGATACTATGACGACCGCTTGGCGCAGTGGAATCACAACTGCTTTCTGCGCGAAGTCGTAGGTTCGTTCTCCACACCGGAAAAATATATTCGTAATTTACCGTCTGGGTGTTACTATGTATTGTATGTATGTATTTACAAAAGAAAAGTATGTATATGTATGTAATTTATTCCGTTATCTAGTTGCCATAACACACGACTAGATGGCGTTGTGTATAAACGTCCTTAAAATATTATTTTTTTATTATGTACTTATATTTCGAGGTATTGAGGGAAATTACGCGAGTTAAAACGCGGGGCTCGGCTAGTATTAGTATAATTATAATGATTGAAAGCACGAAGCGAACATAATCTGATACAATTATTGAAAAAAGTAGCTCATG
Organism: Eurema hecabe; assembly: GCA_026213755.1. NCBI lineage: Eukaryota > Metazoa > Arthropoda > Insecta > Lepidoptera > Pieridae > Terias > Terias hecabe. Next base: position 7,844,187 of record JADANM010005989.1, read on the forward strand.
AATAGTTATTAAACGTGATGTTATTTTCCATACTAGTTTTATTATAAATGCGATTTGTGAGTCAGCTATTTTATTTATTTACCATTTTCTCTTAAACAATAAATGTAATTATTATTTTTATGTTTCAAAAAAGCAATGCGAGTTCAACTTATTATCTCATGGATTTTAATGATGATATAAGAACGTAAAAATAAATATGACATTAATAATGATATTTTATTCAAGTAATGTACAATGTACATATTCTAGGTTTTTAATAGTTAAATAGTAAGTAGTACTTATTCGATAATCATCTTTAAGTAGGTCTCAGCTCATGATACTTTGACAAATTTTCAAAGGAATTTTTCGAAAATAAATTTAAGCCGTAGGTAAACTGGTAATGCATAGAATATCCATCTAAGCTTGGAATTAACTGGACTTAAAAGTAATAATCATTACTTTGACCTCTGCGAATAAAAAAAGGCTTCACAAAACATTGTAATTATAGATACAATCTTAATGCATTTGTGAGCAATTGGTGTCAATTTTAAAAACATTTTGTAGATTAAGAACGATTAATATTGATATAATCATTTGGTGCCTATTAGACTTAATCGAGCATAAAATATCAAATTTGAAACACCATTCCAAGGATAAATAAAATTACACTTTTTCAATATATTTTAAATGGTATCATTTGCCTACTAATTCCTGTTATGTATTGGTCGATAATAACTTACATGAAACTGTGAAAATCGGAATCATTGATGTATATTTAATTCATTTAAACTTTAAATTTGTTTTTTTTTTTCACAAAACAAACAATCAGAAATGTAACAAACCAGTTACTTCAGATGAAAAGGTAGGTTGTATATATTAAAAATTCACAAATCTGTGAACATCTCTTACTGTCCAGTAATTAACAATCGCTCAGGGCAAAGAAAAAAATCCTTTAAAAATAAACATATTTTTATTATGACGAACTACGCTAAACTATTGAAAATATCACGAATACTAATGTAATATGTTATCTTTACTATATTTTCATGGCCAGTGCGATCATAACACACAAATTATGCATAAGAATTCAATGTTGCAGTTTTTGCTGACATATTTTATGGAGGGAAAATCACTGATATTTTAATTATATTAAGCTTGGCTGTATAGTAGGTGTCACGAATGTTTAGCGCTGAAGGAAACCTGCGCAGAAGTCAAAGATAAGGTATCGATGTAACTGCGCAGCGCGCGGGGCGCGTGATCGTCGGGTGCGCGAGCGTTGATTGGTTGTCCCAGTCGTGTTGTCTTTCTCGCACCAATACGTCAATAACGAGCGCGATTCTATCGATGCACAGCTATTCCCGTCCAGCGCTAAACATAAATGACGCGTACTATACAATACGTAGGTAATACCTTTATTTATCAAAAATATTGTAACAAAGTTATATTTTAACTTGTATTTGCGCTTTAGATTATCTTATAACTTTTTATATACGAAAAAAGCAACATTTCCTTCCTCGGAGGTAGTTTAAAAAATCGAATTCAATTTTCAAAGTTCAGATACTGCTTTGTTATAATCTTCAATGCACAAGGTGTAAGATAACCTTTCAGCACACACAAGCAATATTAAACATTTAATTTTATTAGAACACATTTACCACACAACAAGTTGTTAGTTTCATTAAGCTAGGAAGTATGAGCGCAATAGACTTTCTTACGACGACCTTTGCTTGACAATGAGCTATGCTTACTTGAGTCTTAAAAGATATATTTTTAGCTAGCTATGTTTAAAATCATTTATTTAAACTATTCCGCTATTGAGCTGAAGGCGAATCAAAACAAAATCTAATACAATAAGATCTAATTCTTGATTGTCCTGATTTTAGAAAACATTATGTTATTCTTTTTTATCTTTGAACACAAAATCTTTTGACTTATATTCTACAAGCTCTATCAAGCATTTTCTCGTAGTCTAGTTGTAACAGAGTGGGTGTTGCACCCGGAATAGGTTCTATTGTATTAGAGTAGGGCTTCATCTATATTATATATAAAAATGAAACCCGTTTTCCGTTGTCACGACATAATATGAAAACGGCTTGACCGATTTGGCTAATTTTTTTTTGTTGTATTTGTTTTTATGAGGAGAAGATTACGTAAGAAAAAATTAGCATTTCACTTTTTTGATATTTCATGATTATTGGGCGATACGAAGTTAGCCGGGTCAGCTAGTTATAAACAAAACTCGCATTACAATACACATGCTCCATCTACCTGAATTTTGTTCGATAGCAAGGATGTGATTGTTGCATGCAGGTTTAATCCGACTAGGACCGTCTCATTATTATAAAGAAAGAGAAAATATATTGCTGATTATAATTATCTAATTAGTTTATTTATTTAGAAAATTCCATTGAAAATTTGTCAAAGTGTCACGAGCTGAGACCTACTTAATGATGATTATCGAATGAGTACTACTTACTAATTAAATATTAAAGACGCCTACAATATGTACATTAGATGAATAAAATTTGGTTTAGGTATAGCTACAATTCTTGGATCCCATGTAGCGTTATATCAAGCTAGTTCTCACAGCTGCCCTGACTGGATTCATCTTGTCATTGGTTTGTGGGTTAAGTTTTCTTTAAAGCTTCTATTCTTGCATCTTACTACATTGGCCCTCCGCTTTAACTGAATCTCGCAGTAAGAGCGTTTTTGCAGCATTTTTGAGCATTTTCTAGGATACTTATGTGTGGACAGTTGGACTTAAAGATTCTTGAGTAGTAACCATATACTGGGAAGCGCATCGTAACGAACCTCTACCAGCTACTAGGTAAAGATTACCAAAGAACCAATGGAAGCAGGTGGCGAAAGACTGGTTGCCCTGGAAACCTATTGGAACGATCTATGTTTATCAGCTAACAGTCTCGTCAATCGTCTATTGTCCCGATGCTGTAACTCTCTCTCAATATAGCGTTCTATCAAGCTGAGTCTCGCAGTAAGGTCGTTAGAAAGGGTGTGGTTGCTGCATCGTTAGCTGCCCAGACTTGGATTGTCCCGTCATTAGTCTGCGGCTTTAGTTGCCATCCAAGTTTATGCCTTTACGAAGAATTAAGTTTTGAGAATGGTAGGAAGATGATACTAAAATGTGGTAACTTGTCTATATTAAAATTCTATTATTATAAATATAGTGAGAATTAATAATTAATCAGTATCTTTGAAGGTACCCAAACAAGGGGTATTTACAAAGATATGACTGAAATTAAAAAGTCGGTAACAAATTATGTGAAACTGTATGTCTACTAATTATGGCAGTATGGTGGGTTTGCGTGCAGCATAAATGGTTAACGTGTTCTATGGTTCACAAAGGCTTAACCACATCCGGGTTATATTTCCATGTGAATGAAATATCTACGTATGTCATTTTGTTTGTAGAAATATACGTACATGAGCCTATTGCTAATGAGGATAGCGATTATAAGTAAATAAAGTTCATATTTTTTTATAATAAACCTAATAACATGTAATAATAAACCTAAGGTTGTCTCTTACGTATACGTGTTCAGCGAAGCAAGACCAATATCACAGAGAAAAAGTGTTTACTTACCATACTCGTATTGACGAAAAAGATAATATCGTTCTATTTAAATTATTCCGCTAACGTAAACGGCTGTCGACTAAGTGGCGAATGATGTATCACTTAATAATGAATTACCAAACTTTCGTTAAGATTACATTGTTTAACGAACTTCTTATCCTATAGGCTCAAAGGGCCTTCGACTTTTAAGGTGACTCCGAAAACTTTTATAACTTGGACAAGCGTTAGAAATTGGCTTTTAATGATATAAATCCTACTTAAGAAGTTTATGTACAGAAATTAGGTGAAAGAGCACTTGAAGTTTTTAATGACTGGTTTTGGAATCTTTTGAACTATATTCGGCTTTGTATAATTCAGTTGTATGAGTTTTAGGTCTTGAAACGATTTCGGTTTCGAATCCATTTAATTTGCTGATTCTCAAACACTTAAGAGTGCTTTATATTGTTCAATCGTGAGGTGTCGATTTTAGGGCGAAGGGTTCATTTTACTGTTCATGTAGTGGTTAAAATTATATGTCCATTTATAGAAACGAATATATGACTTAAGAGTTAAAGGAAAATAGTGTCTAATGGATACATTATCACCATGTTACGTGATAGGGGTTATTCAATGCTGAATTCAAATGAGCCTGCGTAGGAATATAAAGAGGTATGGTGCAATTGAAATTCATTGTTCGTACGTTTAGCTGGGGATAGTTCACTTTCTTGCTAGCTCTTTCGCGATGTGGTTTACCGGGATTTTGTTGTTCGCGACGGCGGCTTGCGTTGGTTCAGGTAAAGAAAAATTGTTTGGAAAAATTCAGTAATACGTTGTTTTTTGAGAAACAACTAGGTTCAAAGATTTATCATCATTTGTTTTATATTACTCTTCAAAACCATTTTTGAGCTGATCTATCTAATAGAATGTTTTGTTTTTTTATTAGTAAATTGCTGATAATTTTGTTTTTATTTTTTGTTCTAGATATAATTCTGTCTGAAAGAGTTCCAGTGAACGGGAATGCCTTCGAACCAGGTTATACTGATGATCGGATTGTAAATGGTCAAGATGCTGACATTGCTGACTATCCATACCAAGTTTCGTTCATCGTGAATAACTCATACTTTTGTGGTGGATTCATCGTTAGTGAGAACTATATCATGACAGCTGCCCATTGCGCTCAAAAGTAATTATACATAATTAATATTTAATATATTTTTTTAACATTATTTATTTAAAACATAATACATTTATCAATTACCATATAGAAAATTCGAATCCAACAAAATTTGATTGAATAACTAATAAAAACTTTAAAATAATAAAAACTTTTAAAACGATAAATTATTACTGCGTACCAATGATTATTCTAAACGCACCTTTTAATTATTATTTATAGTGTCGATCCCAAAACGGTGGTCCTTCGAGCAGGAAGTTCTTTCCGGAAAAATGGAACAAGGATAGAGATTGCTGAAGTCAAAGCATTTCCAGGGTACGACGATCCTCCCTTCGACAAAGACGTGGCGTATATGAGAACAGCTGAGCCAATCCAGTTTAGTGATACCATACAACCGGTGGGGCTACCACCGAGGGATAGGCCGCTGGTGGGAAACTCGGAGATAGTAGTTAGTGGATGGGGAAGAACTAAGGTTGGTACCTGTTGCTACTTTTGCCGAAAGCCTGAAGTGGAAAACTTCAGGCTAGATTCCTTTTAGAAAACTTGATGATTGTTGGAGAACTAAATATCATTTGGCAACTTTCTTAACACCCTTCAGGCATAATATTTTTATTGTAATTTTAATCAATTGAAAAATAAGGATATTTACATCTTTCTCCAATTTTATAAAATTTCAAAAGAGTAGGGGTCTTTAATATTCATGTTTAATTTTACTCTTAGGTACCAAACATTTTTCAACTGATTTAATTTTTGAAGTCAATTCGAAAAGCGAGGATGTAAACAGGCGCCTTTCAATTTGAAATAAATATTTTTGCTCTTGGTATACACTCCGCAAATATCCGATGTCAATAGTACGTGACTATTTGAAGAGATGTCGTTCGCAATAACGCTTTTATTTTTGCCAACTAAATAAACCAGTAAATTCGAGATAAATTCGATTTCTATGATATGAATGATTACAATTGTGTTGTAGTAATATGAACTATAGTTAACAATATGTAAATGATATTCGACAAGTAAGCATTATAAGGCTTGAAATACTTTTCTTATCTTTTTAATTTTCTAGAAAGAGAGTCGGGTT
>JADANM010005989.1:7878780-7910296 GCA_026213755.1 Eurema hecabe
TTAAAACCAAAATTGATCAAAAACAGGTGGCAGTTGGAATTTTTATTGATCTCAAAAAAGCATTTGATACTGTTAGTTATTCCCTACTTCTTAAAAAATTAAAACATATTGGTGTAATAGAAACAGCGTACAGAATGCTCGAGTCATACTTGAGTAATCGCTACCAGGTGGTGAAACTTGGAGACTACCAAAGTTCTTCTAAAATAGTAACATGTGGGGTACCTCAAGGTTCCATTCTGGGACCACTGTTATTCCTTGTTTATGTAAACAACATTTATCAAGCTGGTATACAGGGTCATCTCACTCTCTACGAAACGATACATGTCTTTTCTATTTTGGCAAGGACATAAATGAAATTTATGAGAGAGCACAAACAGACTTACACAAACTAGAAACATGGTTCCAATACAACCTGTTAACGATAAACGCCTCAAAATCATTGTACATTGTATTCTCTGCTAAAAACAAAAAACTTGGAAACATCCCTAACCTAAGTATAAGTGGTGAAATTCTCAAAATGGCTACAGAGGAAACATATCTCGGTCTTATGCTTGATAGCAGCCTAACGTGGAAATCGCATTTAAAAACGATTGAAAGTAAACTTTTATCCTTAATCGGTTTTCTCCATAGAATGGTGCGCTGCATTCCTAAAAAAATTCGAACTTTAATATATAACGCCCTAGTCAAACCTCACATACTATATCTCATTGAAATATGGGGTGCATCGCCCAAAACCAGCTTGAAACCAATTCTGTAGTCAGAACCGAATTATTAAAATCTTATACAATTACGACTTTCGAACTCCAACACAAAAAATATATAGTGATACTAAACTTTTAAATATAACACAATTGTACACTTATAACACATGCATACTTGTTTACAAATTAACTCATAATTATATTCATTCACAAATTACATTCACTACAAAAAATACAACTAACAATTACTCGCTGCGTCGCGCAAGCCATCTTGTGTTGCCCAATGTAAGGACCAATTATGGCAAGAATTCCATAACTTTTGCAGGAGCACAATTGTATAATAAACTCCCAAAAACGGTCAGAGAGGCGAATTCACTGCATTCATTCAAAAATAAATTATTAACATACATTTTAACTTAACTTTGTAATATAAATTAATATTGAAAATTTTAAAGTACACATCTTTTAACTTGGACCACCGACTGAATGCTTTGAATTCGCTTCTTACTCGTAGTTTTTTATCGAACTACCCACAACTGTCATTACATTTTAAGAATGTTTTATTCTCATGTAAGTGACTAATTAAGTCGTTATGAGAAAATAAAGATCTTTAAACCTAATAAATAAAGTAAATTGTAAAATTTACCTGATAAAGTTCGGCAGGCCCGCTATGGAAGTAGCCAAATTCCTGCTTGACGGCGGCGGTGGGTCTCTCAAGCAGTAGTATATGGATATGCATATAGATGCTAGCCATACAAAGTTCGCGATCGCGGAAAACGGGACCAAATATTTAAGCTTCGTAATCTGATTAAGGGGTATAAGGATTACAAGGCATAGCGCGCAGTAGACGGAGACTGACCATTCAGGGCCGCCGTAATTGTCGGATATCTGAAACACATAATGAATAAATAAACATAGCCTTTTTAAAGTAAATTTAAAACATTTTTTTACTAGTCAAGCAATTTGATACGAAAGTCAAGGTGCGAAAAATGTGTGCCTAATCCACCATTTTAAGGCGGCCATCTTGGAGTATAACATATATTGATCGTCATTAAATATAGCTAAGAAGACTCTAAAAATCATAATGGGTTTATCCGTTTGGGAGTTACAGTATCAACGCTAAACATGCAAACGCTAGATAGATATTCGATAGATATGTCAAACTTAAAACACAAAAATTGTTGTGTCGTAGATAATTACTTTAATAAGCATATAAACACAAAAGAGAACGACAATTTTTATTTTTTTCCCTTATTCATTAACGAGTCAATATTCATTAATTTATCACATCGCTAACGTGTTTATGACATCTTTCACAAATTACTGACCTACTGATTTTTAGGAAAGCTTTGATTAGATTAATTAATTTTTTAATACTATAAACGTATTATCGTAACTTTACTTAACCATTAAGAGAGCGTTTAATTTCAAGTAAACAACGCAATTTTCATGTATAATTTAGTGACTGTCTTCATAAAATAGTTTTTGTGTTAGTAATAAGTATTCTGGGTCGTTTTATCTATCAACTGAAGGGCCAATTTACCCTTGAAAGGTGAGCTATCTTTTTTATTAAGGGTTAAATCAAGTCGTTAACGATAGTTTTTCAATATCAAAGCGTATCCAAATTTAGCTCTTATCTGATATAAGAAATAGTTGATGTTTGATATTTTTAGGTTTAATATTATAAGGATAACTATTTTTAATATAAGATGGGGGCTTATATAATAGAACTCATGTTTTATTCAATATGTTCATTTACCTATATAATACAAAGATTTTTTAAATGAAATTTTATAAAAAATAGAACAAGAATAGAATAGAAATATCTACATAATTATGTACATAATATGTGTCACGTTAAATACAGTATAAAAAAATCTGAATATTGTAATTATCAGACGATTTATGCTTTTTTTGTCTCGCTTTTTGAATTGTATATGTATGTATATTGTATAGCTTGATTTTTTGTATAGTTTTAGGTCAAAATATGACTTTCGAAAACAAAAATAATTAAAAATCGGTTCACTAGTAACAGAGATTACCTCTCACAATCTAAATACCTCTTTATGTAGCTATATATAGCCGATATAGACTATAGATATATAAAACATACCTGTTTAAAGGATTCCGATATAACAACGACATACACGCAGCACGCTCCCAAATGAGTGACCGCTAACGCCCAGTCAGCCAGCTCTCTGAAATCAATCATTATTTATTAACTTTAGATTTAAAGGTTAATTTATAGGGTACATTTTTTATAGCAGCAACATTATCGCTGCGCTTGTGCAGTCATCGAGTATTTATTAAGAATGTGCTTTTTACACTTACGTATAATACAGTTTTGGTTTCACTAACGGCGGACTGACCATCAAGGGACCATACCATACCACACCATATATAATAAAACTAATAATAATTTATTTCCATAATAAGGTGATTTACAAAATATTTTACCCAGGCTCTCAAGATAGTATTTATACTGTTTTTCAGGAGCCTGTTTCATCCAAATCATGACACATATGCGGCACCGACACAATTCGTTCAGATTTACAATAGGCGTATAAAAATATAAGAATACATTTATAATCAGTTACAAAGCGAATTATAGTTCCTTCCACAATAAAATGGAATTAGGTGGGAAACATAGTTAAAAACGTGGAAAAATAAAACTGGAAAATGGACCAGAACATATCAGTTTGGTACCCAGAGAGGGATAAGATTTAAAGGAAGACAGGTTACGCGTTAGGAAGTCGATTTAAAGAAAACTATAGGCCCCCAATGGTTAAAGGTAAGGTAGGTACTTACTAGCGTAGGATACATTTTGTTTGGTCAGAAACGCAAATTACCCGGTTCAAAAATTACACAAATTGTTCATTGTTGTTATAAATATGAAAAAGAGTCTGAACTATGTTCATGCCTATTAGTACTAGTACATTGATTTATACGTTACCTGATATGTGGAGCGAACTTCCTGACAGGCTTAGGTCCATTCTGGAAGACTAGGTCACACGTGTCTGCGTAACCTAAGCAAGGCTTCTTCACCTCCACACATAGTTGCTGTGATGTCCTGACCTTTAATAGGATATTAATATATGTAATATTCTCTCGTAGTATTACGCATATATATAAGACGACCGCTTGGCGCAGTGGTAGCACAACACCGGAAAAAATATATTTGTAATTTAGATTTGTATTTTTTTGGGGTCTGTGTTGCTATGTATTGTATGTATGTATTTACAAAAGAAAAGTATGTATATGTATTATATTCCGTTATCTAGTTGCCTTTATTAACGCAATAGAACCTTTATTGAAGCAATAGAACCCAAAAAAATGATTTTTGGAATTTTTGTATGTTTGTCTGTTTGTTTGTGCACGCTAATCTCAGAAACGGCTTATCCTATCTAGATGGGGTTTTCAATGATATACTGTGGTAAGCTTAACTTAACATTTAGTCTTTAATTCATATCAATCGGTTGATAAATAAAAAAGTTATGGCAATTTAAAGAATCACGTTGAACTCGCTGAAAGTCACTTTTCTACGCGGGCGAAGTCGCTGGCACAGCTAGTATATAATAATACCCTCACAATCTCTTCCTTAATCATAAGCACGTGTTATCGCAAAAGGACAACATCTGTACGGCAGTGAATATGAAAGTACAAACAAAAGAGTTTCGCAATTTGCCACAACTAATAGAACATCTGAATTTAAACCCTATATCTTTGTAATAAAGAACAGTATCACTTCAATATAAAAGTACTAGAGGTTTTTCACCGCTCAGCGATTGTCAACTATATGCTTTTGTAATAAGGTTCGTTCTACATTACAAATATATTTCCTACCCAGATAATTCACTGTCATTCAAATAATGCGCGGATGTAAGAAATTAGCACTACATTCCTTGTTGTTTGTATTTATAAGAACTTTATTACCGAAGCAAAAATTATAAAAATTCATGTAGTCAGAACATTTGCATAGAAATGGACCGCCTGTTGTATAATTTACATTGAAAATGTGATATATATATTTTCTTAGTAAGATTCATATTACACAATTTTTATATTTTTGTTAGTATATTCTCAGTCTTTATTTAGCTTTTGTGACCTTATTAGCTGAAACGAAACTCCTTGAAGGATGCCTTTGTAATGTCACAACTATCTTTTTTATATTATGGATGGCAACCGAGCAAGAAGGTTGAATTATGATAGGGATTTCCTTTTGTAGATAACTGCAAAATTATATATCTGAGTCTTGCCTTCAAAAGGCGGAAAAGTCTGGTGATAAAAGGGACTACGAGGCTAAATAAGAGTGGGAAGAAAAAATGGGCATTTAAAGTCATCCTGATAAAGAAAAGAGTGTAAGTGGTGTCCTCGGGAGTCCATCCATGTATGTGTGCGTGGAGAAACACCGGTGGGCTTTATTCGGTAGTGGTATCATTTCGTGCGATTCTTACATAATAACCGTCTCCTTCTACCATGAGCTGGACGCGGTATCCATAAGAAGATTTCCTACTGTTGAAAAAAGGGTAGCTACAATTCATACTTACTAGTATATGTATAACGTGTGCACATATAAAGCCGATGAGGATGGTTCCAATACAACCAACTAGAAGACCAGCGTTCTTAAAAGCTAGCGGCATAGCCAGAACTCCAGATCCAAGCGAGGCTTTGAGAAGATGGGCCAGGGCTCCAAAACTCCTAGAAATAATAATATTTTATCAGTCGTACAATGCACTATTAAAGTCAATGAAACACATTGAGTAATACAAGAAATCTCCCCATTAGAGTTAGAATTGCAAAATTATTTAGATATATTATCACGACACTTATTTATTACGTGTGAATCAATTTCATTAGTTGACTGTACAATGTATTTGGAAATGAAAGGAGGTTAATAATAATAATACAATTTATTATGATAGATGTAATTTCAAACAACTTTTGTTTTAATTTTGGTAATTTTCGTTTTGCAATTCACTCTCGGGAAGTCATCTTTTTAAGAGTACTTAATACTTATACTCCGATAGTTGTTTTAATGCTTTCGTACCAAATTTTGCAACGCAGTTAATGTCATATTATAAGAAAAATATGTGTTCTTAAGTACCTACTGTTGCAAAGTTGCATTACATTTTGATGTGAATAGATATGGAATTTCTCAAGTTTTCTCCATCACTCCAAAATGTTACGTATGTATAATAACAATAGATATATATTATTTAAACTTACGATGTATTTGATTCAATCGGTCTGTTTTTGGCCGGTACGTATGGGTCCAAGTCTTCTCGCGAGCCATTGCAGGTTAATTGTATTCTGAAACAAAAAACCGTAGAGATTATAAATAACAATTTGTATTTGTAGGGCAGTGAACATTAACTTTGATATGCTATCTAGATTGTGTGAATATGCATTCATTTTTAAATATAGGAAACATTATTTGTTTTGTCTAATTATTATATGTATACACGATAGCTTTAATGAACCTTCTTCGATTGTTATAGTACCTTAAATACACCTACTAAAGTGTTTTATTAAGTTTTATATGCATTATGAGCCGAAAAAGAATCTTTAAGCATTGACCTATGAAATATGACTCGTTTTTTTTCGACAACAGCCATTCTGCACAATATCTATCCGTCAATAAGTTTTTGATAGTAATGTATTTGAAACTGAGACAATAAAATTTCAATACATTGATAGATTGATCCCAATTTAAGCGTAGTCTGATGAAAGATGTATTTTTCATTGCATCATCTAAACGTGCACGTATTATAATTACCAATTAATTTATTTAGTACAATTTATATTGGTCAGTAGATCAAATGGAGCCTTTGATTGTATTGTTTAGATTTCTTTATATATATTTTTTTATTACTGGAATATTAAAAGTACTTCATTTATCAATATTTAAATCAATTAATGCGCCTTGAATAACATTGAAATAGTAAATGTATTTCAACGTGTATTATTGTTAAAACCCATTTCTTCTAGACAACCATTGATAAAAGGTAAGAATATGAAATGAAACTAATTTTAGGAGTTCTTCTTCTTCTTGGTTAAATGGCGTTGCTGCGTTACCACAATTTCGCCAATGTCTAGTTGAGTATAGATAAAACAAGTTTGAGGGTGGATATTTGGTTGTGGCAATCAACAACACGTGCTTTCAATACCGTGTTAGATGGACGAAAACAGTTATATAAAAGATGTGATATAGGCAGATTGTTATAGTTAGAATTTTAAATAGGTCGGTTTTTCTGCAAATGCCAAGATAATACAAATGGACGTTAAACATTTGTCTTAATTTGAAGGTTGGAGAAGAATAAAACATTTTAAATGTGTATCTCGTGTACGAGAATATTTGTACGGGCTATTTTGGTTATTTATTATACCATTATAGAAGACACAAATTGACGTACTACACCTAATAGTACGGGATCCCTGGTACATTTTTCCAATTGATTACTATCAAGCTAATTTTTGGTGAGTAGCTTTATTTTGATGAGACGCCCAATAATTTCTTATACCAAACTCTCGATTGTGATAGCTAACAGAGGTAGCAAGGATAAAATATGTCGATTTGGTGACCTAAAAATATTTATTACTAACTGATTTTTCTTGTCTTATATCTCAAGATAATTATCTAAAGTACTTGAAAAAATATTTGTCCTACAAAATCTATGGTTTGATCAAGTTTGTCCCCTCTTTCCAACATGTATCGATAACAATCGAGAGTTTGGTATAGGAAATTATTGGGCGTCTCATCAAAATAAAGATACTCACCAAAAATTAGCTTGATAGTAATCAGTTCGAAAAATGTACCAGGGATCTCGGACTAAAATGTGCAGTATAAAGAGGAACGTGCTACTGTACCTGCGGAATATTAATGAATAAAATATGATATAACTCCTTATGGTATAATTAGGTATTAATAGGTAATACTTCTTAGTAATAAATATTTATATAAATAGGTCATTAAATAGGTTTTGGTCCAATATAACCATAAGGCCATTGTTATTATGATCGGAATTTGGCTACTTATATTTTCTCTACTTCATGCAATTGTTACACGTGGAGGAAAACTGATAAGATAATGTTCAAGATGTATCACGATTCAATTGAGCGATAGTAAACGTTAAGTATATTTGATTCGATTGGTTGTTCGTATGAGTTCAGTTAATGTGTACCTACAGAAGTAGCTATAATAAGAATATTTATTAGCTTACTATTGGTTATTAAACTTTATTATAAGTTAAAAAGTTCATATTTAATTTTAAAATATAAATACATATCAAAATCAATACAAATATCAAAATATATTATCAAGAAGTAAGCACAGTAAATATTATATTATTTACTGTGCTGATGTATCTTAAGAAACAAGGTATTTTTGACTTTGACTTTGATAGTTAGCCTAAGTTTTTTGCGTTACTATGACGTTTATTATGACGTCACTTGCCAGAACGATGCCGTATTACTTATATGTTTTGATTTTTAACCCCCGACGCAAAAACGCGGGGTGTTATAAGTTTTACGTGTCCGTACGTGTGTGTCATTGTGTGTATCATTGTATGTATGTGTCTGTCTGAGGCAACGTAGCTCCCAAACGGATAATCCGATTTTAATGCGGTTTTTTTTGTTTGAAACGCATATCCGTCGACAGTGTTCTAAGCTATGTTAATCGGTTCAGGTATTTCAGGTCATAAGGTCGTTTGTTAGGTGTGATAAGATTTTTTTGTTTTGTCGGGGGCTTATACATATATTTCTAATACTTAAGTATTGACCAATATTGGGTGTATTTAAAAAATACTAGACGTTTTTAATTAAAATTGGCTTTTAAGTATAGAATAGATTTTTTATCTTCGTACTAAGTATTGATAATATAATTTGTTCATACAAATATATCCTAGTGTTGTTGCATTTTGTTTTAACATTATGATGTATCGTTTAATATCTTATACCTTTTAAATAAATAATTATTTATTGTTTCTTTGTATGAAGCAATACAAACTGAAAAATATCTTTGTTTCAAGGATATTTGTATAATAAATGGATTAATAACGTCATAAGCACATTGTCACTAATGATTACTCGTAACGTAATACACATAATGACAAAGATTAACGATTTCTTGTATTAAGTTCCGTCAGGACAAATGACTATAAAGCGATTGGTGTTTGTATCGTATAATAAATGATAGTATATTAAATAGATATGTTATAAGCCCAAAATTTTGAAAACGCGAAAAAATTCATAATTAGGACGTCTTACCTTTAGATAAATGATAAAACCAATAAGAAAAAAAGATAGTTACTTTTGTCGGTTGCCTGTGCATTCGCAAGCGCAATTTGGTAAACAGATGGTCTAAAGCCTGAGATAAAACATAGGCTACTTTTTAACTGAAAAAAGGGTTATAAGGGGGGAAAGGGGAGGGTCAAAGTTTGTATGAAAGTCCACGCGGTTGGAGTCAACAGCTAGTAATGTATAAATAACAAAAGTATACGTACTTGGAGCTGTATGGATCTACAACAGTGCGTATAGGCGGTGCACCATTTTCCTGCCCGATAGTCATCTTCTCCATGTTTATGCTGTCCTGGTAACTATTTTCTGTATCACCTCTTCTGCATTGTCACGTGCGAACTGAGGAAAATATTTAATTAGTTTTTCTATTAGTTTAATTGACGGTTAAATTATAGTTATTGCTGATGAAACCTGGCTGGTTATATTACTCGGCTATTAAGTAAGAAATGTTTATTAAGTTAAGTTTAGTGTTATGTTCGTTCCCTAAGGTACAGAAAGCGGGACAACAATGGCCCACTTAAATAAGTATAACTAATTAGTAATTAACATTGCTTGTTTACTATGTAAGTAAACAGGAGAAATAAACATATACGCAATTTTCTTTTTTTTACAATTAAAGTAGAAAAACCCAAGCAATATCATATAGCAAAAACTAACCACAGATCCTTAATAACTATTTAATATTTCCTTGGAACTTTAATGACATCAATTTTGTCACGTGCTTAATGGTTATCAAGAAATATGTTTTAATTGAAGAAGTTAGTATATCATTATTATCATAATCATTGACGCTAGTCGTTATTCATTAATTAAGCATTCATTAAGTGCGATTTTCTTTCATGAGATATACCACCAAATACTCATACGCAAATTAAATTTTAGCTCACCTTAAGACTCGTAATTTTGACAAAATTGTATGGCGAACTGTCAGACCGGACCGGTTTAAGATGTACTTTAATTTAAATTGCGTTTCAGTATTCTGTCAATATACTCTTATATACCTTCACAATCTTCGGGAGAAGATGAGGTTATATAAATCTGATTTATTAGTGGGAAATGCTCACGCACGCCTACAATCCTGGGAGAGAAAGGAGGTTATGTCCTACTTAAACCGGCTAAAACCCTAAAATGTTCCATGGTCCTGCTACATTTTAGTCATAAACCACTAATCTAACTAGACCCATCGACTAAAACCAGGTCTACCGCTTGCTTTGACAGAAAGACCGATAGGCTCAATCATTCTTCCGCTAGAGTTAATCTTCCTATGTTAAAAGCTACGAACGAAAAACGGGTAGAATCTCATTAAGGGGATTATCGAAAAATAAATTCAGCAGGACAGCTTAAACAAAGTTTTGTAACAGACTTTCGTCCCCAAGTTGGTATTAATGATGCTTAAATATTTCCATCAGAATCGATTTAGCGCTTTACCGACTCTGTTTGTTATGTGAGGGTTGACAAGTGAGCAGAAAGACCGATTGATGATCAGCGACCACCTCCGTCCCTGAAAAAAGAATTTGTGACAAGAGTGAAACAAAGGATCTGAAAATTCCAAGGCAGAAAGGGAAGTCAATATTTCTCCCACTTACCGAACGAAACGCATTGACATCTCTGATGACCAGACCAATACCTGACCGCCGGTCTAACCACTGCTCTACCATCTCAAATCTGTTAATTCCTAAACTGACTTTATCGAGTTCAGTATTATGATGGATTATGTATGTCACAAGACTCAAGAGTAATCAAATGATCGTCCTTAGTATAAAATAATATGTCATGAAAAAAAAAAAAAACAAAAAGAACTAGTACATTTTAATAAGTAATTTAAGCAAATATTACTAAGTATATTTAAGTGGTGTTTTAACTTGAAACCATCGCAGTCGTTTTGATTGTGAGTGCTTCTATAAAACAATTTAAATACCAAATTGAAATGAGCCTATTAAATTTTGTAGATTAATTTTGAAGCCGTAGAATAAGTGTTTTAATGTTGATTGCGAAATATTATTAGGCGCTTACGTAATTTTCTGAGCTTTTTATTCCTGATATTTTATTTGAATGTTAGTGTTATGAAAATTACAGCTTTCTATTTTTCCATTTAATACACTTAAATTAGATTCTGACAATGGTATCTATTTAAAAACCACATTGGTCTTCAATTTTCTGTTATTTAATAATAATAATGTTTATTTTAGGGTTTAACTTCGACATAACCTTCTTTTCGCCCGTTGCGTAAGCCTTTCCATACGAAGATAAAGTTATAATGTTAGTTACATTGTCGCTGTACATTACAGTATAATTTATTCAGCAGCAGCGACCAATACTATTGTAGCGAGATCTGAATCGCGCTTATGATATTTTTGCGAAAGAACATAATATATTTAACTTCACGAAATCCTACTTTACTAATTAGAAACTAACGTCCGACTATTCATAATACTGGAGGAGGTTTTACAATACTTGAAATAAAGTATATATCTATTGTAATGTATGACTTGACTTTTTGAAGTATTTTAATGTCGTATAAACTGTTTGCTTGACACGTTTTGTAAACGATAATATAAGAATCGTAAAGTAATTGTTATGTTCTTATCATGTTTAAAAAGATTAACACTCAAGGAAAAATATTTTTAAAATTTTTACCACCAATAAAATTACTCTAGTATTTTAATAAGGCTTTATTCCTTGGAGACTTGAGGTCTGCTTTGCTTTTAATTAATAAAATTAAATGAAAATTCTAGAAGCGTTTCATAATTTTGTACGTTTCATGAAACCAATTAAATAGAAAGATGAATTCTTTGATACAATTTCGTAGGCTATTCTAATTTCTGAAGAATTTTCTCAATATTTCAGTAACTTACTTACTTAATAACTAATTTGCGAATAATATTAATAACATCTAATTATTCAGAAACTTCCTTAACAATATCATCTCGAAATTCCAACAAGGCTTAGTGCGGACAAAAGGGTAAGGTCTATGAACCTTTCGTTTCGGTAGTGACGTTGTATTCGTGAAAATCTACTGTGAAAATTTCATGAACAAAAGGCTATATAGAGGCGTTAAAAATAAAGCGTTCATTATTATCATTTTCGTTAAAAGTTATATCAAATTTTGGGTAATTTTTTTGTTACTTTATATAAACAGGTATGTTATAAAAACATTTAACATGTCTCGTGTGGAACTTGTATGTCAACTTTAGAGAGGTTTTTAATTCCAGTCGGTAAAATATAAAAACAATGGAATCCCGAATAAGTTTTGATTTTAAAAAACTTCAATCAACCACATAACTATTTATATATTTATTTTTTACTATACTTCGGTAATACCATTTTTTTATAACATAGGGGGCAAGCGAGCAGGCGAGCCACCTGATGGTAAGTGGTCATCGCCGCCCATCAACACTCGCAGAGATTGACAGCTCTGGACTGGGTTACCGACCTTTTAAAAAGATGTACGCTCTCTTCTTGAAGCACCCCAAGTCGTAATTCATCAGAAATACTAGAACGATATTGACATTTATCTGTCATTTCGCGTCTCTAAACAATTAAACAAGATGGCGTATTCAATTCAAATAACAAATTCCCAATTTAAATTGAACTTCGATGATTTTTGAAAAATCTACAGTTAGTTGTATAGTTATTTATTTAAAAAGGTTATTTTTTTAAAGACACTCACTTCATACACTTACTAACATTATAGTTTAAGTTCACGTAATCAAATAATAGAGAAATTAAATAATTTTCTTTTGTCAAATCACACAATGATATCACCATAGCACAAAATGATTCGAAGAATGACGTAATCTGAACATACTGTATAATTTTATATTATACGCCCAACACTTTTCAGGAATAAAATGTATTTAATTTTAAACTATTAGCTATCACTCACCGTATCAGTGTATTGAGGCCTGCTATCGCGAAGCATCTGTTATCAACTGTCATCAAGTGTAATTAACTAGTTCGTTGTATAGGGTGTTATAATTTTTCGCAAAAAAAATTTGTTGGGCTCTATTATTTTAATTATGAAGATATATAATCCTATAATTGATTATCATAGTAGTTAATAATTAATACACCATAATTAGTACGAATTACCTGTCATTTACGTAATATGTTATTCATAACGTTTGATTAAATTTTAACGGTATTTATAATATCCTAAGTTTTATAATCGCAAGATTATTATTGATTATTAAGATTATTTCTTGAATGTAGTTACATATGTGCTTCGATCATATTTTACTATGAGGTTCCGATAGCCTGAAGAAGTTAATAGTTGACAATCGACATACATCTCTTTCTATCTACATTGGAGGGAAAGAGATGGCGAGGTAAATCACCAACTCGTTGGACTGACTGTACAGCTGCAGCGTGTAAAAGTATTATTCATTAAAATAACGAAAGACAGAAACAGTCTAAAGGAAAATAATGGTTTCTAATACGAATTTATTTATTTAATTAATTATTCATTATACACATTGTTACAATATATAACATTTCATTGGATACAACATTTGTAACGGGCGGCCCTATCACTAACGACTAATCTCTTCCAGGCAACCCATTATTAGGAGAAAAAGAACAAAGGTAAATCTGACGGCAATACTTAGTTGATTTAATGATTATCACGGCTCTTAATCATTAGGGAAACGACCGCGAACTCTAAAAATGATTCATGACTGAAAATATCAAAAAAGAACATCCTTTATTCTTTGTCAAGAGTTTAATTTTTAATCAGTGTTCCAACACTAAACGTAAAATCTCGGTAAAAGCATTGTTATTCAAAATCTTTTTATCGTGCATTCCTGAGTGCCTCACAGATAATAGATTCAATATAAGTTAATAATTTTATGAATTTACTAGCAAACCGCCCCGGTTTCGCACGGATAGTAGATAACGGGTGTAATATATAAAAACAAATATTTTACAGTAAATGTATCAATCATCATATCAAACATCTTTAATTATATATATAATACTACATCTTTAAATCCATACTATTATTATTTAATGGGAAAGTGTGTCTTTCTATCACAGCAAAACGGCTGGACAGATTTAGTTGAAATTTGGTAAATCATTTTCCGGATTTTATAACAAACAATTCAATTCTTTTAGAGCCTATTCATGTCAAACAAACAATCAAATCTTTTCGAAAGTAACTCTCTGTATGTCTTTCCATCACGCTAAAACTACTGAACCGATTAGAACGAAATTTGGTACACAGATAGTCTAGAGCCTGAGAAAGAACATAGGCTACTTTTTAACTGGTAAAAATGGTAAAAGGGGGGGAAGGGGTCAAAGTTTATATGTAAGTCCACGCGGACGGAGTCGCGTGCAGCCGCTAGTTTATTATAAGCCATATTGTTATTACTACGAAAGGTAAATTAAACGCAGATGGCGGCAGTATCGCAATGACGTCAATAGATGAAAAACTTGATTATTAACCTAAAGAAAACTATTATATTCAGTAGAATAAACATTTTTTATAAAATCTAGAAACAACTGTAAACACAAACCACATAGCTAGTTAAACCAATATAGGCGATTATTGAATACCAATATTTTCGAACTAACTTTAAACTCAAAAGACAAATACATCTTTATTCTACTAAGCTATATATTATAGTAACAGACTTACAAAAGAATGTGCCAACAAATCGGAAATAATATTCTACAGGGAATAACCAATAATCCTTTATTAGATATACCAAAATCACAAATAAGAAATAGTAAGCAAATATCGATAAAATCGAGGCAGACAGATACGAAGATGGGAAGATAAACTCAAAAATACGGCCGGGAAGTTCTGGAGCAGATTAGCGAGTAGCGACAAACCGCACAGATTGGAAAGAAATGGAGGAGGCCTTTGCCAATGTTGGCAAACAGACCACATCGTCGGTGTCAAACAAATAAAGTATATTGTAAATAGTATTGTAATTGTTGTTGTCTGAATAAAGGCTTGTATTATTATTATTAAACAAATATCAAGAAGTACATATGTATATGTAAATGCCGGCCTTATCACTAATCAGTGATTTCTGTCAGGCAACCAGAACTAATTACTTACTCTTTTAAAACAAATACAGTACAACGCCGATTAACCGCTATCGGTTTAATTTAGCTATCTTAATAAAAAATACTAGCCGACCCGTGCCCTCTACGTTGGGCATAATATTAATAATCTTTTTTATTTTTCGTTTTTGTATAACCTATGACACTCAGCAATAATGTGGCTTTCTAGTGGTGAAAGAATTTTTAAAATCGGTTCAGTAGATTCCGAGATTACCCCTTTCAATTTAACAAACACACAAACTTTACTTCTTTATAATATTAGCATAGATAAATACATTTATACACCGTATATTTTTGATAAGGCTTGATGGGGTTGCAAACTTGTAACTTTATCTGAAAAAAGATTTGTTCAAATCGGTTCATAATTGGCGGAGTTATCGCGTAACAAACATAGAAAAAAAAAACATACGGGTCGAATTGAGAACATCCTTATTTTTTAAGTCGGTTGAAAATGTACAATATAAATAACAACAACATAGATAGACTTGGAATTTCATTGATTTTAATTTAAATTAATTATGTAGCTATAAATAAAACTACAATTAATTACGTTCAATCAGTAAACTTTAACCATAGAATTCCCTCTACATACATTACCATACTCAAATGGTCTTATTTAATTACTTAGAAGCTAATCTAGTCACTTTCTCGACAAAGGAATTGAAGGTTGAATCCCATTATCATATGGTTCATTTCCCCATTATAGCGCGCAAGGCCACTTTCTATTTCTATATAAGTAAATGCGTTCGATTTATCTGACTTGTAGTTGAGCCTAAAGATTCATATAAACCTTTACACACTACCAGGTGAGAGCGTAGCGAAATGGGTAACATACCCATGCTTAAAGTATGCTTAAAATATTTGCTCATATTGTGGTTAAGAAAGGATATGAAATAATTAATATCCTATAGTAGTACATAATATGTTACCTAACAGAATAAAGGCTAACTTACTTGGAAGTTAAAATCATTATTTGTCATTTAAAATTTTTGCTTTTATTTTTAAATGGATCGTATTTTTAGTGTCATTATTAATCGTTTTATTTACATATTTATTTTTATATCCATGTTAAATAATCACGACATTTATCACGCGAATCTAAGGAATCTAAAAGGCAAAGTTTACTCCTTAAGAGACACGAGTGGACATGTCATATTACGTCACTTGACACTACGATGCTATAATATATGGCTTAATTAAGTTTTTAAATGTCATTTTGTCATCAATATTTTTAGTTTGTATTTAATAGGCTTTATATTATCATATTTATAAATATGTTTAATTATATGAAATGCGACCTAGGAATTATCCAAAGTCGTATTGATATTATTCGAATTCTTATAATGTATAAATTTGACAATATAGCCTATTAATCTATAGACATCACCATAAAATTAATATTAAATATTTAAGTATCTATTGACATACAAAAATGCTTCCCCCAGAACACATTCTCCAATACCATTAACCCGTTAACATGGTATATCTAAGCGCAAAAACCTCTATCTGCTGTGAAGATCCGTATCTCGATAGAGGAAGGCATTTCAAGTATTCGCTAACGATGTATGCGACGTATCGTCGATGGACATCTCAATTTATTGTTAACTCAATAAACTGTACGCAATTGTATGAGTACAGCTACTTCGGAAATGTGAAAACAATTTTTCTTGGTGTTTTTCGTGTTTGTAATTTTTTATTTGTAAAATATTTGTACTAATATTGTAAAGATATTTACAGACGAATGTGTTCTTGTAATCGTTTTGTACTAAGACCATTTAAAAGTGTTACTAAATTTAGCTTAGTTGGCTCTTTCGCAGGAGACCGACTGAGTGGGTACCCCCATAGCGTCAGACATTCAACCGCCTGAATGATGACGCCTGATGTGCAAATGTCACTGTGTTCCGGTCCGAAGGGCACTGTAGCCAGCGTGATTACTGGGCTAATGAGTCTTAACATCTAATGACTCAAAGTGGGGAGCGTCGATGTAGTACAAAGTTCTGGGTAGCACTACATTGTTTATGGGCTGGCGTTTCTCTTACCATCAGGAGGGCGTCCAGCTCGTCTCACCACTTAATAGAATTAAAAAAAAAAACGTCAGACAGACAGAGTTACTTTCGCTTTTATTTTTTTAGTGCGGATTTATACTGTAATTATTGAATGAACACAAATCGTTAATGTAAAAATGTAAATTTAGGTTACTAAGGTCACGGCCACGCTGGCGCGTTGTAGCGGCGTCTCGTTGTCTAGCGAGATATACTAATCGCTGTCTGTTTACAAAAAGCCTTGTTACAGCGATTTCTTTATAATAAAATTTGTTTGAATTTGTATGTGGCTAGTATGCCTCATCTGTAGTTTAACTTATATATAATAAACTAGTGACCCGCCCCTGCTTCGCATATATAATCGCAATAAAAATTAGAAGTAAATAATTGTTTTCTAGTTTTAGTCTATTCAAAGCAACAGTTTTTGCGAAAAGGAGCAACAAACATATTTACATACATCCTCAAAAACTTTTTCGTTTAAACTAAAAGCAGGAAGTTAGATATTGATAACATTTCATTTTAATTTTTTCTTCATTGCAATTGAACTCTCCTACTCCAATTGGCTCTCGAACTATTGAAAGCATTCCAAAATATCTTTAACTTTCTTCGTAACGCATAAATGAAACACCATATCATCATAAATTTACAAAGTACTTCATAATGATTACTTTATTAAAGAATAATACTGAGAACACACAAAACATAACAATGGTTTCGCTATTTCCACATTATTATAATAATTACGTAATGTAAATAATTAATTCCTTGCAAAATTATTTTATTGCGTTATTATCGAACGGCCTTGTTTAGAATGTTGTCTGAGTCGAGTATATTTTTATATTTCTTAAAATCTGTTTCCAAATGCATAACTTGATAACTGCTGGACCGATTTCGATATTTATTTTTATTTAATATTCCTTGAAGTCGTAGGATAGTTCTTAAGCAGATAATGAAAGATTAAGTACGGTATAAGATACAGATTGGATAGGTTTCTTTTTCGCTTAAAACTTTTATTAACATAAAAGTGTATAAAAAAAATAATGTATCTTTTAAAGTCATGGTACAACCGACCATAAAACTATATACATTAAAAAACGAAACATCTTATAAAATAAAAGGTTCCATACACAATAGAGAAATAATCTAATTTTTAGAAATATTCAAATATCAATTTACGACCATTTGTAATTTTAATTGTGTTAATGTACTTTTGAATTGTTTTTTTTTTACATATGGCGCTCAGATAAATCCTCCAGATACAAATCCCTTTTATTTATATACTACAGGAAATAAAGCAGCGGATTATTTGTCTTTAATCTATCTATATAATATATAAAAGAAAGTCGTGTTAGTTACACCATTTATAACTCGATAACGGCTCAACTGATTTGGATGAAAATTGGTGAAGATGTAGTTTAGGACCAGGAGAAGGACATAGGATACTTTTTATCCAGTTTCCAGGGAATAAATTTTTTATGAAAGTGAACGCGGGCGGAGTCGCGAGCTACAGCTAGTATTATATAAATTAAAAGTAGAAATGTACGCACATTCCAAGGTTGTGACTGAACACCGTAACTGAATTTATAACAAAGATATATTAGCATGCTACATAGACATACACTTAAGTAAATATTTTATTTGTCATGCCACAAACACACTTATATTTGAGACCACTAAATTTGTTATACCATAATATATTGAAAAGTGATCTTTTAAAAGAAATATATGGACTTCTAGCTGTGCATTGCGTTTTTACTAGCGTTCCTGTTCCCGGAACAATTCCGGGATGCACAGTATCATATGTGTTAATATAAGGTATCGCCTATCTACATACCAAATTTCAACTAAATCGGTCCAACCGTTTTCGCGTAAAAGAATAACAAACATATAATATTATTATAGTAGGACTAGGCGAAACTGCGGCGGAGTGATTAACAGTGGGGTTTTGGTCGGTAGAAGTCAGACATAACCCATGGTCCTTCCCCGAGGTCCATGGGTATCCTATGAGGATTTCCCCACTATAAAAAAAAGGCGAAATCATGGACATTAATCGCATCATTTCGATTACAATACCGGGATATAAATTATCAGACTAATTTAAGGACTCGCTGTACCTATTCCATCTACCCTCAGGTTTAGATTTTTTCATGCAACATTTTTTTCTCGCTAAGATCGTGAGAGCGAGTCTTAGATAGCCCCGTTCGTGGGATTTTCGGTCCGGAAAAAAAGGGTCTAATATACATTCATGACAACATACATATATATAAATTGAGCAAAATATATTAATAGTATTTTAATTGCGTAAATAAACATCCAAATGTACGAAAAAAATTTAGTGTTTCTAATATTAGTAGTAGAAATTATTTCTGGCCTTCCAACACACTACGATAAAATAGTGCGACCTTCTTAGATGACGACATTTAATTATAGATTTAAGGAAAGTTAAGAAATGGCCTTAGCCTTGTATTGGAAATTAACTGACCTAGAGGTTCTTATGAGGTCAGCTAAGTTCATAAATAAAAGTAGTAAATAAAGCTCACTATTAAATATGTGTCACCATAGCAGATGCATCATCATTATTTTTATTGTTAAGTACTTTTCGTCCGCTGAGTTTTCGTTCAAGTTGCAATACCGGGGGGTAGGTCTCTTTCGCAGGAGATCGACTGTTGGGAACCCCCACAGTGAAAGACATTCTACCGCCTGAACAGTGATGTGAAAATGTCACTATGCTCCGGTCTGAAGGGCACTGTAGCCAGCGAAATTACTGGGCTAATGAGTCTTAACATCTGATGACTCAAAGTGGGGAGCGTCGGTGTAGTGCACCCCTGCCCGGAGTTGGGCTTTATAGCAAAGTTCCGGGTAGCACTGCATTGGCTATGGGCTGGCGTTACTCTTACCACCAGGAGTGCGTCCAGCTCGTCTCCCCTCTGCTTATTATAAAAAAATGCCGGGATAGAAAGTATGTGTTAAACCAATGCATAATTAAGGTGAAAGAAAATACCATCCATACACATACAGTGACTTATCAAATAACAAAATTTCGTTTTTAAAATGCTTACAGTTTCAAATTCGGATTCGACCCCTATTCGTTCAATCTTGCTGCAGTCATAACGTCATTCCCTTCTCGAAACATTGTTTACAATCGAAGTTTATTCCTATCAGTAATATCATTAAGCAATTCAGTATGTCTTACATAAGATTCAATACGTTTTTGACCCCGATGGGACCCGTCCAAATTGGATTCAGAACATTGACTTTTACAATCAATAAATTTTATGCGTTGCATCGTTCCAGGTTTGGAATGTATTGTAGTCTTGCATAATATATATATTTCGCAACAATGTTTTAAAAATTAAACGGTACCAATTTAACTCATTACATTTTAGTCTAGAGTAAAATCAAGCATATCTTTATTCAACTAGGCTACATATAGTATGTCAGTAGTAGGTAGTATAGTAGTAGTCGTACCGTCAAAACAATCACAAGCTCAATACAGGATTTGGAAAGTTCCTTAACACGGTAATGTTTGCAACAGCATTTCATTTAACACTAGCTGTTGCGCGCGACTCCGTTCGCGTTTACTTTCATAAAAAAATTATTCCCCTGGAAACTGGATAAAAAGTATCCTATGTCCTTCTCCTGGTTCTAAACTACATCCCCACCAATTTTCAGCCAAATCAGTTGAGCCTTTATCGAGTTATAAATGGTGTAACTAACACGACTTCTTTTTTATATATATATAGATACAAAACAAGTGTCCGATTCGAGAACCTCTTACTATATACCGGTAGTTGGTCCTTATTTTGATATCGTATTGAAAAAATAACAATTATTTTTTCCAAACATAAAAAATAAACTAAGTAAAATTCCAAATTACAAGGCAACACCGTCTCGCGTTCACGTGCTCTGCTAGCTATAGGGTCTGTAGATACTACGAACCGTACGTGAGTTGCCAGCATTTGTGAATTTCCTTGAATTTTCATTGTTATTTTTAGATATAGATTTTTATTTTATTTTATTCAAAAAGGTATTTGGATAGAGCATGTTACCCTTCAGAATCGGACACATGTATTGTAACATACTGTATATATCCTTACTGGTATAGTTGGTTTTAGTCTTTTATAGTTTTTCATTGTGGGGTAATCCTTATAAGATACCCATGGATCTCGGGGTAAGGATCATGGGTTATGTCGGACTTGTACCAAGCAAAAACCTACTGTGTTCCACCTTAGTACATCGGGAGGGGTTCATGGGTACCTTCGCGGTCCCTTCGGCGATTTTCCTGATCTTATAGTACGCGTCACGAATCTTTAGCGCTGAACGAAACCTGCGCGGAAGTCAAAAATAAGGTATCGAGGTGTTGGCGCGGCGCGCGGGGCGCGTGATCGTCGGGTGCGCGAGCGTTGATTGGTTGTCCCAGTCGTGTTGTCTAGCGCTAAACATAAATGACGCGACCTATACATATTTATGTAAGAATTTTCAATATAGGAAGTTCTTTATGCTTTTTTATGTAATTCAATAATTGATTCGTACCGTATATAATAATTAATTCGCATAAAAATATAGTCATTGACTTTTAAAATGCATAATAACAACACCGTGAATCACTACGCTCTATAAGATCGGATGGCCTCCGATAAGTAGACCAAGGTAAGGTCAATTTGTTGGTGAATTCATTCATATCATGTTTTTCTTTAATTATATTCCTGTCATAGGGTTTATAGGAAACAATGTGCAATAAAAAAAATTTGACGATTTATAGTTAGCTAGCGGCCCGCCCCGGCTTCGAACGGGTGCAACGCTAATTTGAATGTACCTACTACCGAATATTAAACATGATATAAACTTTCCTTAAGAATCACTCTATCTATTAAAAAACATCATCAAAATCCGTTGTACAGTTTGAAAGATCTAAGCATACTCGAAGACAGACAGACGGCGGAGAGCGACTTTGTTTTGTTCTACGATAATGATTTATTGCGATGTTTAAATCAAATGTTATTTATTTTTAAACTACAAATCGAAATGTTACACAGAGATGTCATATACGAGTACACAGAGAAAAGACTTTGTATAAGCTAATTTTTACCAAAAATAAATAGACTACAAATTAAACGAAAAAAAATAATACTGCTCAAATTTATAGTATAGAATTTATTTAACAGTTATTTTATAATTTTAAAGTCGGAACCAAGCAAATGTTGTAGCATCAATACATTATCGATTTAATCAAACAAACAGTCATTATTTTACTTCTTAATCTCCTCCTTTTTTGAAGTCGGTTAAAAAGATCACTTAAAGACACCTGAAGGTAGGTAATTTTTTGTGAATAAAAGTGAAAGTCTAAGGAGAAATTTTTCAAAAACTGACATTATTTATGTTGATCGAGTCAATATACTTTGCCCAATGGCAGTAAAAGATTACCTACTGCCTTACAAAGAGAAAAGATAAGAAGAACTTACAAAGAAGACAAGGCAAGAATTAGCAAGAAATTGAGGACCTTTGTCGGTTATTATACGAAATGACATATCAAATGCGATACTATTGCTTGATGCTGGTTTTCTATAGGACTTCTCTCTTTGGTGCAAGTTTATTTCGGTCCAAAACAATGACTGAATTACTTATACCTAGGTCAATAGCTATACTTGCGTTATCAAACCTTGAATGTCATATAAAAGGTCTATAAAGTACTCTATATATCTAGAACAACGAGAGTTAATTACTGACTTAATATTAACCTTGCCAATAAACGCGGCATAATGCAAAACCGTTACCATAGCGATAATGTCTTGTGTGCTTGATGACATAATGCAGTTTTGTATACGTCATTTGTTATTATAAATCAATTAGCTGCTAATTTACAACATTTTGTAGTCAATTGTTAATAGACGATGCAATAAAAGCAATATACTGTCGTTTTCAGAAAACTCCTCCTTTTTTGAAGTCTGTTAAATGTCAGGAATATTGTTGTCTTCTTAAGGCGTTGTATGTTTGCATTAACGAATAACAAGTAATTTGTTCCGACCGGATAATTTTGTAAGAAAATTTTCAAAAATTAAGTGAATTTAATTTTTATTATTTACTTGTTATTGTCATTGATTATTCTTAATTGATGAATCATAAAAAAATAAAAAATGCTAAACACGGATTTTTTAATGGTTGTCATGTAATAGTTTTAGAAAACTGTAAAACCATTGCAAATTAAAAAAAAAACGAAGTATTTTTCAATACAGATTATTTTTCATAGGAAGTAGTTCTTACAGCGTGCACGTTTTTTTATTGTTTCAATGTGCAACAGTCAATAATATTTATTATATAGGTTATTTGTGATAGTAATACCAGTCTTATGCAAATTGCATGATTATGAAAGTGAGTTATTATGAGTTTTGAAGGATTGCTGGATAATATAAACGTGGTTTCATTTGTGGCTGACATTACGACCCTTTATTATAACTAAGTAACATTACAGATAAATGTTCGCATAAAATTGTAAATGATCATTGTTGTTTGATCTGTGGTGTGTCATAAGACGACATTGTTCGTTTAGTATACAAAATAATAATAATATTTTTTTTTATATAAAATTGTTTTTGAAAAACTTTTCGAGGAGAAATGCTTCCACATAGGTAACTTAAATTTACCCGATTTATTTTTTTGATAATATTTATGTTGACGTCATTAATTTTGAGCTAATCTAGTTGCCTGAAATGGGGAAATGGTCTCACGGATTCTTGATCTCGTTGGAGATGGACAGGTTGTTGGCTTGCGTAGATAGCGATGGGAAGTCGGATCAAACTACGGCTTCTGTCGGGCTTGCAAACTACTGTTAATACGTCCTTGCAAATCTGTCGGTATGAGGGTATGTACGCGCAAAATAGGCGCACATTGGTTGCGAGTTGCGGAAACCAGCCCGCCTTTACATAGATTTGTATATGGATGATTATTATCAGCTACTGTTAGACCCTGGGTTAAACAAACTTTGTATCTCGGGGCTGGAAACTTTTGACAGGCGGGGCTAGTACATAAGTCGATTTTTAAGAATGGTACGCATTGGATGGTACAGAATCAGTTAGTCTGACATAAATGCCTCCTCCTCCCATGAGGACGCGGTATCCCTCAAAGAATTTCCTATAGATAAAAGCACGTGGCCTATACAATTAAATTTTTAGCTCCTATATCAACGGAATGTAAGTCACTCCACAGGTAGTAATATAATAACTCGGAACCGACGTACTCTTAGCTGCTATTAAGCAATGATAGATAAAGATCTATATGACTACCCGGTATCAAGAATGCGAAAAATTATGAAACCTTAACCGAGTATGACCACGTAAGTATAGTATAAATAGTTCAAAACAAAAACATATCGAAAGGAATGCGGAACCGTCCCTAACTTGGCAATCTATTTAATAGTATTATAAATACAACAAGAACAATAAAACGACATTGTTCTTGAAGTACAGTTGTTAATAAGACAACATTTATTTATAACTTTACGTTTTCGAAGTTTAAGTTTACTAAAATGCTACAGAATATATTCATTTATTAAGGGGTAGATGGTGTTTTCTTATAGATTTAGTCAATGACAACATTACTTTTAGAAGGACTAGGCAACTGAGCAGTATATATATATACTCGTATCAATTTTTTTTCGCATTAAAAATAAGTGGATAATATTAAAAATAAATGTATACAAATCCTACTTAGATCCTTACTTATCATCAAATATTATAAATATTTTTAGAAGTGAAAGTGATCAAACCAGCTAAAAAGACTCGAAAGTGCATTCGACAGACGATGTTATTTTCGTATTAACCTTGCTAGACGGAATTTGTAGAAGGAATAGTCGTATTACACAATAAGTTCAAAGCTCTAACAACAAAGTTTATGTCGACATCCATTAACCGTTACATAAAACCAAACTATGTGAACGTAATTACGTTTCGTCGCGTAACATTTTTGTTGGCACACAAAATAGCTGGCCAGCGGACCTTTCATTTTTACACAGATAGATTCGTCGCTTTATAATAATATGATAGTTAATATATATACGTTATACACCAACAAGTCAACCGAATATGTGTCCCGCACAGTAACGGCAGCACACATACATACAAGTCAAAACGATAGAAAAGAGATAAATGATGGAACCAACAAGAGAAAAAGAGATAGTTTTGTCAGTTGCGCGTGAATGCACCGGCAACCAATCCCTTAAAGGTAAGACGTCCTAATGAGGATGTTTTTGCGTCTTCAAAATTTTGCGCTTATAACATATATATTTAATATAATATCATTGTCGCTTTATTGCTTTTATTATATTAATACTGACTTACGCAAATCCGCAGTTACGCGGAAACAAAATCTCGGTAATGTAATCGATATAGAATTGCTTAATTTTCTTTGCAACGTCAATGTATGTTTGATGTAGGTATACGAAGTTACGCGATTATGATATACGCGGCTTTATATCGAAGTCTTGTTGCATTTTGAATATTGGGTTGGCTTTTTGAATAGCTTGTGATCTTCTTTTTCTAATAATATGATCTTGGCCTTGATTTTTATTTTTATAATAGTTATATAAACTGATTTATTCAGCATAATCATCGCTATTGTCAGTATATATATCGCTGTATAGCGTAGCAATTCTGAAGTTGTTTAAATGTATTAAACTTTACAAAACCGATCTCAATAAAATGTATTTTATATGAAAGTTGGATATAAGCATACGAACATATAGTAAGTATATAAATTAACACAGATATTTCTGGCCACTTAATTACTGAGACGTGATCTCTCCTAAGCATTTAAAGAAAATTATTTCTTTTAAATTAGTAGGAGTTTGTAGTTATGTAGGTATACGTATAGGTAGAAATGACGGCAAGACGATTATGACTTGCACATCGGATTATTACAGTCCTAATAAATAAATAGTGACCTAGAATTATAATTATGATTGCTAGTTTAATATCTTTTAGTTGTTAAGTAATTGTATATTTCTTATCTGTAGATATAATACAGTCTGGCAAAAATATCTAGACTAAGTGAATAAATATTCCCGCGCTTATTACACGTTAAGGCTACAATAGACTTTTGTTGTGATTGTAAGAGATATTAAAAAAAAACTAGATTTGGGATATAATTTCCTGCGTAATGAAATACGATTTATACAAAAACTATCTTTAGTTAATTTACAAGTACCATTTTAATTCGTATTGTCCGCTTAATATTTTCTATAACAGAAGTATAGTACGCGTCACGAATCTTTAGCGCTGAACGAAACCTGCGCAGAAGTCAAAAATAAGGTATCGAGGTAGCGGTGCGGCGCGCGGGGCGTCTTTGTTGTTGTCTTTCTTGCACCAATACGTCAATTACGAGCGCGATTCTACCGATGCGCAGCTATTCTCTCCAGCGCTAAAATTAAATGACGCGCACTATACGATACGAATGAAAGAATTGAATACTGCAATATTTTTTAACTAATTATCACTACATAACAAAATTATTTTTGTTGCAAATTTTTAATTTTTAAGCTTCTTTTAAGACTAGTTACTTTGATTAGCTTTGTTGTTGTTGATGTGGAAAAATATGAAGAACATCAAGAATCTTGATAGAAACTATTTAAAGACGTTTAAAGACGTGTAATTACGAAATAAGTCATTCAAAATATAACCTCTGTGAAATCCCCGTGTGACGTATTTTTAATTGTTGTTTTTAAAACGATTAACCTTCATTACATAGCATTAAGACACATTAATGTTTCTGTGTGTGAACCGTTTCAAATAAGTATTGCATATAGTTCATCAAAGATATTATTATATTAAATAGATATGTTATAAGCGCAAAATTTTGAAGACGCAAAAACATCCTAATTAGCACGTGTTAGCTTTAGGGGATTTGTCGCCGGTGCATTCACGCGCAACTGAAAAAATTAAACTAACTCTTTTTTTCTTAATCGTATATCTATTATATAATATCATTTATTGTTCATAGTATAATTTATTGTTTTTTATTATTATGTATTTAAACATGTGTTGTTTACGAGAAGATATAAATCATATAAAACAAAAAGGCCGTTTTTGTTGGCGAATAAAATATTGTATTCTTTAAGTAGGTATATGACATTAAATTTAATGAAACTTAACATGAATTTATTTTAATACTCTGAAAGAAAGGAAAGTGTTAGATAAGTAACATAATATGTAACATAAGTCCTAATGTGATATTCTTAGTAGATATATTTTAAATATTCATTATTTCAGTTATAAAATCATATATATAAGTTTTTCATGTATTAAAATTTTATATCTTATTTTGATTTCATTCTATGGAATGGTGGATATGAAAATCATATCAAGAAAAATGTGTGACGTCACCGTTTTACGTTCATTTCAAATGTATTGTAATGACGTCATTTCTTTTAAGTCACCGTAGACTATGATTAGACACGTTTCGCACGAAAAAAATATTGGCACGTATATGTTGAAGAGTAAGTTGCAGCACGATTGGCATTTCATTGTTTTGACATTAGATTTATATATAGCGCTAATTTATATCAAGCTAGTAAGCTAAAGTTATTAGTATACAAAACAGGTGGTACCATCCTGAGAGAAAAGAACAAGGTCAAGTGCTTTAACGTTAAATATGTAACCTTATTTCGGTAAGGCAGAATACTGAAGCCTTATATCTTGTTCTATTTCTCTTTCTCTTATTTTGTAACCGTTCTTTGTTGTTTCTTCAAAAATCTTTCTTTTAATCTTACTGTAAGTAGGAGCAGCAACTGTGTATCTTCTACTTTATCTCTTTTCTAATGCTATTAATGCTGCCATTTTCTATTTCTTTCAGTCCCAATACATTAATGAATCTCAACGTAGGTGATAGTTTATTGATACTCCATCTGACGTCATTCATTGTTCTTCGAATGATTTAATACAGATACATTGTGAGCATCTATGACACGGTAAACGTTTTGTACTAGAATCTACTGTAACATGAAAACATATTACATACCAGAATGCATTGTCTATACGGAATGTTATTCGTATTGTACATATTTCGACGAGCTGGCATAGAGTCCAACTGTACATTTTGTGATTGCGAACATTCGTAAGCTCAGATTTTTCACTGAAAATTCCAACTCGGGTGCATTTGCTCTATGAAATAAGCTAGGCCCAGTTGGTCTATTTTCTTCCATATTACTCCTGTTTTTTGTACGAGTTAAATTCTTCTTAGGGGTTTTTTTTCCCTAATAATTTTATTGATTTGAAATTCTTCTTATAAAAGCGATGTTTGTTAGGATGTATTGTTAGTTATATATGATATGTTAAACGTAAAAACTATTGAAGAGACATACAGATAAATTAGAACTTGGATAAACTTAATGGTATACTTTGTGTCTCAGTATTAAAAAAATAGAGGAAGCCTACAATCATAAAACTTTTAATAACGACAGCAATGGAAATACTAATTAAAAAAAAAATTAACAAAAAATATTTTTATGATAGCAATGGAAAAGGGTTATGCATATCTATACATATCTCTCTGTACCCACCGCCTTCAGGGGTAAGTCATGCTTCGAGAATCTATAAATGACTTGTGACGTAGGATCTTTCAGAACCCTCATAGACCATACTCTTAAATTGCGCTCTCTGATGAAGGTAAGTGAAGTCGATCGAGTCGAAGATCGAAGGGATTGCAGCTCAGCTTAAAAAATAAAACTAAAGCAACCGGTTTTCATGTTCAAGATCGACTGGTTCGGAATTGCAGTAAATGCCGTTTTATGACAATTTGAAGGAGAAACTTGCGATAAGCATCCTTAATAAGCACTGGTTTCCACAAATTTGAAAGGTCAGGGATTCTTTATTTTATCCTTGTAAAGGTTAATAATGGTCATTTTAATTGATTGAGGTAGGATTGGAGTTTGAATACAAGGAAATGTTAGAAAAATAACATCAAATCATTTAATATGGTTAACTATAAAACTAAATATACTCGTATTATAATAATAAATATATTCATTTGGTTGTATCCGTAAGGATTAAGATTTTTATTTGCAACTGGAGGTATATAGACGTTTGCAGAACATATCCACAAAAAAGTATTTTTAAACTATTCACTAATTAGGATGACATTTCAGTTACTTTAAGTTTAGATATGTTTTATATAGACTATTGTTTTCATTCCATATGTTTAAGACTTAGCTTTTGTAATTATACATTTGCCTTAAGTAAAAAAATAGAGATAATAAAATGTAGGTATTTGGTATTTGCTATAAGGAATTTGAGTAACATTTTTTTTCAATAAAATAAGTATAAGACGGAATATTGAAGTGGAAAGTTTTCTCGGCGAAGGCCTAAGCATGTGTTATTAGGCCACCTGGTCTTGCGATAATTTACATTTCCTTTCCTTTATACATTATTAAATTATAAGAAAAATATTAATTCACATATCATATTAATAAAAAGCAAATATTGCATTGTTTGCAAGCTTAATGCTTGACCGAATTTGATAATACTTTAATAATTTGTAAAATAATTTGCGTGCTACAAAATTCCCCGAGGTTATAGACTATAGTTTAAGGAACGCAAAAAATATAAAATAGAAATAATTAATATGAAATAGACCATATATAAAATAAATATAAAATATATAATTAATTACTCTTCAATTTGTAATAAATAAATTAATGGAAAATCATATACGCATTGTCGTGTCGTGTTCGAAATTCAAATTTTAAAGGAATTGAATAAAAAAAGAAAAAATTGTAATTAATGAGTTCATGGAAAAATCAAATGAATATTCGAGTTATTAAACAAGCTCGAATGTCGATATTAAAGGATTTAAATGAATTATTTTTCGTAGCTTTTGCTGCTATTTTAAGAATATTAAGTAGAATTTTATGAACTAAAATTTTTGTATGTAACGAATTAAAAATATCTGCCTTAATGAGGACCACAGATACAAACATTAGTTATTATTTTGGTATAACATATTATACTGTTTACTCATAATTTTGATGAGAAGTAATTAATATGGAAAATTATTCGTCATTTTTTACTTTAATATTCTTCTGCATAATTAATATTTTCATTTAGATAATATTAAATGATTTGTTAAGTCATTATTATTACTCATTACTTAAATTTATTTATTAATAATTTTAATTAATATACTTGGCGCGTCTTCCGTGACGTTAATTCTAACTATGGCAGTGGGTAGTGTTTTTTTTTTAATTAAACGTCTATTAAAATATTGAACTAAAAACTAAGTCAAAAATGTTATTTTCTTGTATTTAATTCTTATCTAGTTAACCAAATGCAAAGCGATTATCAATAATACCTGTATAAATTTTATTATATGTATAATTTGTTTAATGTAATAAATATAAATAAATAAGCTACCTAATAAGAATTAAATTATCAGTTAATAAATTTTATTTACCTAATTTAAATTAAACCATAAAATAAACACCATTACATAAATAAAAACTTAATTTAAATTTAAAAATAAAAATTCAAATTACTTACAAGTGAATTCAATTCCTGCTTCCAATTCAATGTCACAAGCACAAAATATTTATATTTTTTTCGACGCGTGCGCACTTCACCCAGTTGTTGCAAACATTGAGTTCTTGCCACAACACTCATTGTTTATTGACAATCACTCTGAGAGGACCAGCGTAGCCAGACCTCCCTTGATCGAGGCCGCTACCTCAAATCGATTGACTAATTAGCTCACCCATAATTGGACTATAATAGGTTGTTTAAATTAAATACCGCGACCAATTCCAGTGTTAAATGTTTAAGGTAGTGCGAATTTTGTTTCTTTAAATCGAAATTTGTTTTAATGTGTCTTAGGTAATTATAAATTCAGTATTTAATAGCTGAATTATTCTATTTTATCACACGCTAAGAATAATAATAATAACACAATAAAATAAATTAATTTGGAACTGCATAATTAACTTTCTTAACACTTCCATACAAACTTACTAAATACAAAATTTTAAATTTTTTGCAAAATAAATTAAATTTTGACATTTGATTTTCACTAAATTTACGCAAAAATATCAGCGCTGCGCGTCGCTTTTAAATTATTCATTAGCTTTATCCATCGCTAGTATTGTTTTAAATTGACAACCATAAAATGAAATTTTCAAGTTAAACTTACCTTGATTTAAAGCGCGTAAAATTTGATTAAAAATTTTCAAACATTCTTATAGATTAATATAACTTTGTAGTCGATTTTATATTCTATATCCGTGACTTTTAAAGGCTATATCGCGAGTTTCTTACATTACACGTAAAACGTTAAATAGTATAGTTTTTGCCAAGCTCGGTATTCCCACTTGAACCTGGGAATTACTAACGGAAAGCCGAGATAATAACTTATGGGAATCTTACCAACAATAAT
>JADANM010005989.1:7913544-7930437 GCA_026213755.1 Eurema hecabe
AAATATTGATGTGGTGTGTTTATTATGCTCTAAAGAACCATTTAAA
Organism: Eurema hecabe; assembly: GCA_026213755.1. Taxonomy (NCBI): domain Eukaryota; kingdom Metazoa; phylum Arthropoda; class Insecta; order Lepidoptera; family Pieridae; genus Terias; species Terias hecabe. The sequence continues at coordinate 7,913,591 of JADANM010005989.1, forward strand.
ATTGTTTTCAAAAATCAGTCAAATAGCCTATTGTAGCTATAAAGCGCCTTGATGTATCTCTCGATGTTATAATTCTTACAGAATGCTGGTTGAATGACACAACAATCGTACCACAAATTACTGGATTTAATTCTTACTGTACCACAAATCATATTAATCAAAATAGTGGAGTTGTCGTGTATGTAAAGAATGTCTGGAACGCTAGTGTTTCTGAACCTACCATAATTGATGCAAATTGCCTTTCTATCTCTATCCCTACAAAGATCCACATACTGGCCATATATCGCTCGCCATCCATTAGAAGTTTAGATTTATTTCTATCTTCACTTGAAGATCACATTAACAACATTAAAAATGAACCACTTACCATTATTGGAGACATTAATGTTAACATTTTAGATAATATTCCTAATAGTTTAGAATATCAATGCTTTATGGCTGAAAAAGGCTTCATACCGGCGATCACTCTACCTACCAGAGCAAATGCCTGCCTTGATCATATTTACATAAAAGCTCCTATCAGTACAATTACGAACGTTAAAGGCATTGTATGTCAAATAGAAATAACTGATCACTACCCGATTCTTTTTTCTATCAACCTATCCAAACCAAAATATACACGTCCAAACCGTTTGCATATAAAAAGAGACTATAATGCTATCAACAACGATCTTGAAAAACTTGACTGGTCTGTTGTTACTGATAAAGAAAATGTAAATATGGCAGTTGAAATCTTTACAAAACTTTTAACGGATATTGTAAACAAACACTCAAAAGAAATTAGGACTACCAGGTCAAATTACATATTAAAACCCTGGATTACACCAGGTCTTCTTAGGTGTATGAAAAATCGTGATCGACTTCACTTACGAGCAAAAGCAGACCCAGATAACTTAATACTTCACAAATCGTACACTCGCTATCAAAATTTTTTTGTTAGCCTATTACGTAAACTTAAACTAGAGTATGAGAATAAAGAACTTCAAAAAAACAAAGATAATCCTAAAAAGCTTTGGAGTACCATTAAAAATATATGTAATATAACAAAATCTACCAACGAGCCTGCCGAACTTTTAACACTTGAAGGCACTCAGTCAATAAAAGATTCTCTCAACTTAACCAATAATTGTTTTGCAACAACCGGTGCACTATTAGCTGAGAAAATTCTATCAACATTAAATACGACCGAAAAACGCTTATCTGGAACAATACGCGTAGCAGATTTAGTTAAAGATTCCATTTACCTTAATCCCACTGATTACGAAGAAGTCAACACCTTAATTAACAATCTCCAGTGCGATAAGGCCTCGGGGATTGACGGTTTTGGAAATTCTTTGATAAAATCGATAAAAAATAACATTATTTTACCACTTACACATATTTTCAATCAAAGTTTATGTAATGGAATTTTTCCTCATGACTGGAAAACCGCCTCCATAACACCAATTTACAAAAGTGGACCAAGAAACACTGTAACCAACTATAGACCCATTTCTCTATTAGGAACATTTTCAAAATTATTAGAACGCTTAGTAAATAAACGCCTAGTAAATTATTTAGAAACGCATACATTACTCTCACCCCAACAATTTGGGTTTCGAAAAGGAAAAAATACCGAAGACGCAATAACATTACTAACAAGCAAAGTGTCAACATACTTAGATAACGGAAATTGCTGTGTAGGTGTATTTTTAGACCTTGCAAAAGCCTTCGATACTGTCTCCATTCCAATATTACTTAAAAAACTCGAGGGATATGGTTTAAGGGGAGTAGCTCTAAATTGGTTTCAAAGCTACTTAACCGAACGAAGACAGTGTGTGAAGATTGGAGAAGATATTAGTGATGTCCATAAAATAAAATTTGGCGTCCCACAGGGCAGCATCCTTGGTCCTACTTTATTTCTGCTTTACATTAACGATATTCATAAAATTCCTATTCCAAACGCTGACATTCTTTGCTACGCTGATGACACCGCTATTATTTTTCATGGTGATGCATGGTCGGATATGCGTCACTCAGTTGAACGTGGTATGATTTCTGTGTCAAAATGGCTTAAAGCTAACCTCCTCACCTTAAACACAGAAAAGACTAAGTACATATGTTTCCACAAAACTGCAGCTTCAGCCCCTGATAAAAGTTTTAAAATAAATTTACACGATGACACCAGCTCTTGTGAATTGCTTGCGCGCACAACTTCTTTAAAATATCTTGGACTGCATATTGATGAAAATCTCAACTTTAAGATCCATATCGGAGCTCTTTCAGCGAAAATAAGAAAAGTTGTAAATGTCATGAAAAGTCTTCGACTAGCTGCTCACATGGAGACTTTAAAATCAGTATACTACGCACTTTGCCAATCGATCATTACCTATTGTATATCATGTTGGGGCAATGCAGCAAAGACTTTCTTAATTCAAGCTGAAAGAGCCCAAAGATCAGTTCTCAAGGTGATGCTTCAGAAACCTTATAAATATCCAACTAATCAGCTATACGCAGAAGCTGCAGTTCTTAGTGTACGCCAACTTTACATTTTAAATACCTCACTTATGACACACAAATTAGCATTATCACTACCAGAGCACTCATCACTTTTAAGGCGCAGAGTCTACAGACTAGACATTCCATATACTCAGACAAAATTTGCACAACGCACTGGCACATATATAAAAATCCATATTTACAATAAAGTAGCCAAAATATGTAAAATAAAAAATAAATCACTGTCCGAATCAAAATTTACAGTTAAGAAATGGCTTTTAACGTTATCTTATACTGAAACGGAAGAAATAGTACGATAAACGCAGTTTGTTATAAAGAAATATGTATATAGATTGACTTCCTCGATACAGGCTGAGCCTAGTGAGGAAGTCAACGATGTTTTCGCCTCTGATAAATTTCCTCAACAATACAAATTTTTAATTTCAATTTTATCTTATTTTAAAAAAATAATTATTTTTGTGTTGTGATGCAAATAAACGTTTTTTTCATTTTTATTTTTTTTTCATGTACTTGTAGGTAATCCAGAAAACACTATCAGGATTATATAATGTTCTTCGTACCAACGGTCTGTCGATTTCTCATGCGTGTGAAAAATTAATGATCTCGAAATAAAATGACCCAATCATTTATAGTTCTTTAACGCACATAAAAACTCTAACGACAATGAACTAATACCTTCGTGAAGATTTAAATAATCAAAAAGGTATATATTTTTTGGTTTAAACTTTCTTGTTGGGAAAAAAAATGAAACTACATTTATATGAAAGGCTTACAGCAAAGCGAAACAGCGGGGCGCAGTAGACGGAGTCAAATTCGTGTTTAAGCTCTAGTAATTATTTCTTCTTCCCTCTTTAAGTATCTAATTCAAATAAAAGCCATTTTATACCAGCAATAACTAATATATCCGAGAAACAGATTATCCGTCGACTCAAGAAAATAATTGTTTTAATAACACTTACTACACGAATTCGCTTTAAGGCTATTAAAGGACTAGCGTTTGCAAAGCGTTTAATACTGAGCCCTTTAGTATTGCGGTATTATAATAATATAAGAATATTCGAAATGTATCATATGGAATCCGATACCGTTACATTTAGAAAAAAACGATTGTAATTTCTAATTGAAAAATATTTAAAGATAAGTACATGACTAGATGTATAGAATAAATTTCTGTATTTTTAAGATCATACTTTTAGTAAATTTTCTGTGAGATTAATTAATCGGTCTGATTGATTGATGTTCTTCTTTCTAGGTGCAATGGCAGTGCTGTGTTATCACTATTTTGCCTATGTTGTGTGTATATAAAATAAGTTTAAGGGTCGATGTTTGGTTTTTGCTTCAAATACAACCAAACACCGGGCATTGTTGATGTTTTATCATAATGTCAGTAATTCGATTTGACTATTTTATTTTTGCCACATAAAAATGTAACATAAAATTATAATCATATATTACAGTTCAAAAATCTTGGAAAACATAATTTGTAATTGTTATAAATTAGAATAGGAGCCACTAAAATCGGATAATATTGTATTTTAGACTAGGATTAATATTGTATTTAATTTTTATACGTACTTAGGTATAATGATGAATGTAGTACAAAAATCAGAAAACAGTAAATTTATGCTTATCTGTGAGCGATATTAAATTTTTTTAAACTGTATACGAAAGAAAACGCTCGTATATAAACAGCTTTTTCCAGTCCCTAATCCATATTATTTCTGAGCAATAACGATTTTAATTGAAACAGTAAAACGTGAATATTATATTTGACGATATGTTTTCTCATTAACATAAATTTAAGGGAATTTATTTAAGGATAAGTAAAGTTTAATTACGACTGTATTTTGTCTGGATTTGTCTCAGACGTTGGAAGTTTTTGAAGGAATCCCTTCTTTATTGAAAGAAAATAGTAGTTGACGCACATAGTTTCTGTACCTGATGTATTATTATTATAGCATGATGCCGTGCCGATGTCGATACTTGCCGTTTTTCCCCGCGGTTTTATCCGCGTTGTTCCCGTTCCTGAGGGAATTTCGGAAATTCTTTTCTTAGTGCACGTCAACGGTGCCTAAGCTAGGGGATTCCAAATTTCAAGCGCCTGTATTTAGCCGTTTAAGCTGTGCGTTGATATGTTCAGTTGTATCAGTTTCTCCTTTTATATTTATAGATAAGGTTCGATGTTTGGTTGTGGTATTGGAAGCACGTGTTACTGATTTCCACAACCAAACATCGACCCTGAAACTTATTTTATATACTCCTGGATAATATAACTAGACTCCTGTATGAATTTTAAGTAATTTTTATTAACATAAACAATTAAATCAGATTAAGAAATATAAGGGTAAATTAAAAAACGAAAATTATCATCTTAAAGCACTTTAATAGACATTTAACAATTAATTTTATACATAAATTACAATAACTATTTCTAAAATATCACATTCGGACAATTCCGTGGTTATTTTATAACTTGAATAGGACGGGATTGTTTTTTTTTTTGTAAAAATATTATGGCAAAATTAATACGCTAATAGAGTGATTTAATTTGGGTTTATACTGCACGTTTTTTGACGAATATCATTGAATCGATTATATGAATATAGATTGGCATAACCGCTAAGGCATTTCTTGTGCTTTTAGGTGGTGTAAAACAAATTTACTGCGAATCGAATATCTATAGCCAAGGTTATGCGTCAAAAAACGTATATTTACTATATTAACACGATTAAAATGTACGGTAAGGAACGTAATATATCTAATAATAATCTTGAAGCTTTTGTTTGTTTATACTTTCTTTGAAATATTACATTGAGTGAAAATTAAAAAAAATTGTAAAATTTTCTGGCATACTTATTTTTTGTGATATTTGTACAAGTCATGCTTTAAAGTAGATGAACAATCAGAACAAAGAATACTGTTTAATTAAGTGTTAAATTGATTTAAAAAAAATATCTACCATGATTATATTATTTCGTCAAGTAAGTTATATATTTATACATATACTTATTAAAAACTATCTAAATAACGTCAAATTTATATTGATTTAAAGGGTTTTAAACTATTAACAAACAATAAATATAATGATTCATAATTTGTCATACTATAATTAATTAATGTACTTTTAATACTTGTGATTCTGACTACAGATAAAAATAACTTATAAAAATTATGATAATAGTACAATCGGTTTCATAGTCAACATATACACTTGCATTTTCTGATAGACAAGGAAATTAGTTCTAATGTCAATTTAGAGTAATATTAATTAATAGAGGGGTAGGTGGGAAATTTTGAGTTCGTTATATAGACGATAACAGTGACGTCACAGTGCAAGTCACCGAATTGGTCAGATATACGCTACCGCTGATTACGCAAGAAAAAAAGCAAATAGAACACTATGACGTCACAATTCACTCGTATTATAAGCGGATAAGAAATGAGAATTTAGAATCCCTTCAATAATAACTATACAATATGAAATAAAAAAACAATTGAATTTCTATAGCTTTACTGTAACATGCCTGTACGTGATTTTCTCTATTATAATAAAAGATATAGGTACGATAAATTTTATAGAAATACATAAGGTAACGCAACACGTCAATACTTCGCACAGCCAAAAACAATAACTGATAAAAGATGTTATTATGAAATTAAAATTAATACGAGAATAGATTTAAGAGGATTTTGTTCCATATTCAAACAGAGAAAAAAACGTTTTATCTGTGACCCTTTTTAACCGACCTCAAAAAAGGATGAGGGTCTGAAAAAAGGAGGTTCTTTTACATTTCCTTTATAAAATATTCAATAAAACAAACACTTTTAAACGCTTATCCCTTTTGTCGCATTGTGTTTAAACGTGAAATGTTTTCTCTTTCGAGTCTGTAAAGCTTCTTTGCGAAAGCGACTTAGATTTTAGACATTTTAAAGAAAGTCAAGTAATTTTCACTCTATTTGGAAGTTTACTGAGTCCCTCATAGAAATTATATTGTCATAGTAACTTATTAATTTACGAAGTTATTCTTAATCTAGGAGCGCTTATGTACGAAGATACTATTTGATTTTTGTACTTAATTCAATCAAAGGTGAAAACTGTAATATTAAATAATTTATTTCGTTGTTACCATTTACACTACATATGTAATGGCAGCAACGAAATAAATAAGTCATCAATAAACTCTTTTTGTGCTAGAATTTATTTTTTAAACAATATTAAATTTTTATTGTTCGTATAAAATTGGTATATTGTGCGCTGAAAAATCAATTACGCTAAACTTAACCTTTACAATTAAATTTCATTTAATTACACACTAAATGGAAGACCAGCTTTAATCGATTTAGTTTTCTATATCAATCATAAAATAAAGGTTCTAGAAGACGATTTCAATACGAACGCGATTGTTATTTATTCTAGAATGTTCAATTAAATATGAAAAAGCGCACGTTTAGTCCGAAAGTATCCAATTCATTATATTTAGACTTTAACGCTCAAACTTAAGTACAGTCTAATACAAAAGTCGATTAATACAAAACATCTATCATATTCCCCATTCTCTCGTTAATTTGTTTATAGATTTTCTAATGCATAAGATGCTTCACAAAATCGCATATGTTCACCGACTTTAGCAGTCATCTGTACGTCAGAAACAATCAAAACGTCAGCGTATCGTTCAGCATCATCGTCACGTTTGAGTTACTCAAAGGCGTGTGGTATTTATTGATCATTCCCAGTATAGAAGTGTAGGAACCCGCGAACAACGCGACTAGAGAAATGAGAGCGATACAAATGTTTTTGAATAATCTAATTTTAAACGGCCCGAGGCCCCTGTCCCAGTTGTGGACGGTGTCAACTATGGCTGGGGTCAGAAGACCTAAGCTGGAAAGGAAAATGGCGCCGCAGAGATTGATGAACAGCTCCAAGTCAGGGAAGGCGGCGGCTAGAGCCACTGAAATGGATACAACATATTGAAGATTGAAGAAATAAATTCTTAAACCCACTTACTCAAAACCACACTAACTAAGCTTATTTTATCTTAAATTTTAATGTTAATAAAGCTATAATTCTGTTTTAAAATGTAAATTTGGATGTTATTTTTTATATACAACCAAATACATATTATATAATACTATCTTGTACATTATTATTATTATTAATAAAGAATAATTTTACATTTTTTTATAGTAATTTTTGTAACAACATGAGATTGGCCAAATAAAAAAATAAAAAAAATCTCACCAGATCCAATGACGCAGCCAGTCCTGATACTGATTTGGGTAATGTTGTGGTATTTGACGGGAACCTTGTCGTGGAGCTGGCGCCAGATCATCTCCATGGGGACGTAGAACTGGAGGCTGTATGTGAAGAGGATAGCTAAAGCCATCAGGATCTTCGCACTTTGGGCCAGACTGGAAATAACAAAGTATGGTTCATTACAAAGATTCGATTTAAGATTTTGACAACCTATATAAAAATACAAACCCACTTTTTAAGACTTACAAGATTTACTAAGACCTTTTGAGATTTTGTCTCTCTAAAGTGTATCGTGCCTATAACGGGGCACCTTTCTAAATATCAGAGTTTCCATTTAACGAGAACCGGTCATTTAACCATAGCAATTTTGATTTCATTATTGGAAGTGTTGGAGTGCGTAACAAAAGAACATAGCAATCTGATAATAAGTAAATTAAATTAAATAATATTTTCACCGATTCAACAAATAACAATGTTTAGAAAGGTTAATGCGTTAATCAACTTTTGCACTCGACTGTACCTAACAATTAAATATAATAAGTACATAACTTACACTTCATCCTGCGGCAGGTTCAAAGTAACACTGCCCCGGACGCTGTCCCCAAACTTCATATAGCCGAAGAAGCCCACGATGCCGTACAAAGAGATCACGATCGTCATCGCCACGTTCAACACTCCGGGACAGCCCAGGAACTGTTGGGGCTTCGCCATCTCATTCTCCACCGGCATCACCACACCGATCCCTTCCATTGCGAATATCACTGTGCTGTAAGGATAAGGATCTAATGAAGGAAAAAATAGTCACAACATAAGATGGTGGACGGGTGGTTGGAAAAGAACAATCTTAATAGACTATATAAGTTAATTTTCGAAAAAACAGAAATGTTATAAAAATGATAATGACAAGGATCTAATGAAGGAAAATAATAGGCATAACATAAAATTGTGGAGGGGTTGGAAAAAATATTTAATATGGTCTGCAAATTAATTTTCCGAAAAACAGAAATGGTATAAATCTGATAAAGACAAGAATCTAATGAACAAAAATAATAGTCATGACAAAAGATGAAAAACCCATCCAGGGTTGGAAAAAAAAAGAATTTAAATACATATAATGTGCAACTTATTTTCTGAACAATATAGAAATATTATAAAACACAAATTTACCGATTCAAGTGGGAAAAGTTAATAAAAATGCATCTCATCACATCCAACAATACTCTGATAATGCTTTGTAATCAAAATATCTATAAAATAAATTATCAATTGACCTTTTTGATCAACGATATCCTATTAAATGGATCAGTAGTTTCCATCTTGATTAGATTTAAACTAATCTATGTATTTCATTAAATATTTACAAGCAATTTCTTTAAGTCGAGCAGCGGTTAGTTCCTTAATTTTTTTATCACAGAAATACCTATTCGAAAAATAATCTTATTCTAGACAATAATTAAATAAAAAGACAAAAACCAACAGGCGTTGTAAAAAATTTTCATTATTAAAATGTCTTGAAGAAAAATGTTTGTGGAATTTTTTTTAAGAGGAGATATTTTATTTGGATATAAGAGAATAATTTAAAGTTGCATTTAGTGTCTTTCTGTATGAAGATATATTCATTCTCCTACATAAATTTTATAGCAAGATTATTTTTTGTATGTTTGACAAGTTTCACTTTAATTTCCTTAACCAGTTTTTGTTGGTTCGACAGTTTGAGAGAAATTTTTACACAACCTTGCTATTAGAATATATTGTCCAACTGTATACATCTCTCGCGGTAAGACTGCAGGTACCGTCGTACTCATTCTTCCATTTTATATCACCTTATAAGGTGCCTCATAAACCAACACCATAAATCGACTGACCAGAGCATGACGGATACAGGACAGTTTTGTCTTCTGACCCGCTACATGAACTCTAGTCTTTCAGTTTATTTCTTTAGCCATTTTATATAAAACGTAACAGACTCGACCCACCCAGAAAAAAAAACATCTCAACTTATCAAAGTTACGTCACGAATAACGTCTTCCAAAAGCTTCGCAATTCCCTCCCATTACTCCTAATTTCAATAACAAATATTATTATATTTACCTGATAAACAGCGGCCACTGCGTGAAGCTAGCCACCATCCCCCTCTCCTTGGGGTTGGGCAGGTCCGTGAATATATAGTACATGGTGATCGCGAAGCAGACCACGAGGAAGACATTCGCGACCGCCGAGAACGGGACCAGCCACTTGAGGTTGCGGATCTGACAGATGAGCACCAGCGGCACCAGCGTCAGTGCGCAGTATGCTTCCACCGATAGTTTGTACTCCGGGATGTATTCGTCGAGGACCTGGAATTGTTTATTGTGCTAAAGAACGTTCTAGAAGGACTTATGGATGGCATATTGATAATACTAGTTGGTCGAACGCAATTTTTTTACATTGTATTTATTCTTTCATACATATCCTATTACCATAGTCATACTACTTACTTCCTTCTATAATATTTAAAGTGTGAAAGTTTGTGACAATGTTTGTATGGATGTATGTTTGTTATTCTTTCACGCTAAAACGGTTTGGCCAATTTAGTTGAAATTTCGTATGTAGATAGGTGATGCCCTGGATTAACACATAAGATACTTTATATCCTGCTATATAATGCCTTGTTGTTTGTAAAAGAGTTCACATTGAATCATTAGACAGGTCTTTAGGTTGTAATCCACTATGGCTATAGTAGTCAAGGAAATAAAACGTGAAACAATTTTTACGGTCCAAATTGTAAAGGAAGTGGGTTGTAACCTTCCAATAAAATAAAAGTAGAATTCGACCTGTCGAACAACTGACTGACTGTTAGCCCTCCATTGGTTCGATAACAAAAGGTGTATATGTAAGTCTCTAATAAACATCAATAGCGCGATTCAGAAATTGGCACAGAACAGTTGCTACAATATTAACACATATTATTAGTTAATTTCATGAGTGAATGATCCACGTGACAGTTACATTAACAGATCTGCAATACACGAGCTAAAACTTGGTGACTAAATTGGCTCTCGTCAACAGAACCGTTTGAATCTCGCAATCCAATTTAGAAGCCGCGGGAACATTCAACATTTACATGCAAGTATTTATACTAACATCAAACAGATTCGCCTCACCAAGTCTTTAAGGTAAAAGTTGTTAATGAAATTCTTACGGTGAAATAATTTTCCAACGACGGTAGTAGACCAAAGAAGTTATGTAGTTATATTTTGACGCTCTGAAGCGAATATTTGTAATATTTAATATTACTTTGATATTATAAGAAATATTTTACTTGAGACAGTAAAGAGATGGAAATTTTCTCTACTTATACGTTGTCATTACTACATAGTATAAAAAAATAGCTTTTTCTGTTCCTATATGCCTATATATGTTTATATCTTTAAAACTACGCAATTGATTCTCATGCAGTTTTTAATAGATAGATATAGTTCAAGAGGAATGTTTATATCTATTTATATAAAAGAAAGTCGTGTTAGTTACACCATTTATAACTCGATAACGGCTCAACTGATTTGGCAGAAAATTGGTGGGGATGTAGTTTAGAACCAGGAGAAGGACATAGGATACTTTTTATGCAGTTTCCAGGGGAATAAATTTTTTATTAAAGTTAACGTGGACGGAGTCGCGGGCAACAACTAGTGTATTAGCCGTTTTCCTTGCGGGTTCAGCCGTGTAGTTCCTAGTAGAATTTTGGAAATTTCTTTCTTTGTGCACCTCTACGGTACCTAAGCTACGTCCCCTACAAAATTTCAAGTGCCTACGTTTAGCTGTTTAGGCTATGTTGATATGTCAGTCAGTCAGCTTCTCCTCTTATATTTTTATTATTTTGAAGCGGGGTGAGTCGACATAATTCAGTCTTACCACTTTTCTATTAATAAACGAGTATTTACTCATTTATTTCATAGATGAATTTTTCTTAAGGACAAAATACACAAAAAACCCTAAAATTCCCATAATAATTATACTTAATCCGACTAATTATACTAATTACTACAAAGGGACTATCATCTTTGGGCATTCTCATAAATTTCTGTCAACCCTTGTCAGCTTTTTAATACTAATTTATTTTGAGGAAGATAAGTAAATACGGCTTATAAGAAAAGTTATATGAAAAAGTAATTGGAATAATAAATATTAAATGACTAGTCATGGCCCGCGGTTTTTCCCACGTAGTTCCCGTTCCCGGAGTTATACCGGGATATAAGGTACCCTATGTTTTAATCCAGGGCATCACTTTTATACATGCCAAATCCCAACAAGCCTTTTTTCGTGAAAGAATAACAAACACAAAAAAAAAATGATTTAGAATCGTTTGTTGTTGTAAATTAAACTAACATTGCAGACAATCCATGGTATTCTAGCTAGCTGTTGCCTGTGACTCCGTCCGCGTGGACTTTCATATACACTTTGACCCCTCTTCCTCCCATATAACCCCTTTTTCCTGTTAAAAAGTAGCCTATGTATTATCTCAGGCTCTAGACCATCTGTGTACCAAATTTCGTTACAATCGGTTTAGCGGTTTGGCCCTTAAAGCGTAAAATTATAAAAAGTTTCAACCCCTCGCGCAACCTTTTGGGGGTTGATTTAAAAAAAGTAGCCAATGTCCTTCCCCAGGCTTTGGACTATCTTTGTGACAGACAGACAGATAGACACAGTTTCGCATTTATAATATTAGTAAGTATTAGAAGAAGAATACAGCGATTCTTTTAACCAAGGTGCCATATATGTTGTTCAATTTAAGTGATTATATCATAAACTTTTTATAGTACTTGTAGCTACCGCTTTTAATGTGCCGAGTTCTGAATCGCGCTTATGATATTTGTCCGAGACTTACCATATAATATACAACGTCTCGACATCTTCTATTGCGGACTAAAGGTCAGTGGTTTGACTGGTGGACCCTTTTGCTTACATTTCCTATTCCCTCCATATACAAAAACACCTAGTAGTATTTTTAACCAAAAATAAATAATATAATACAAAATTTCTTATTTGGCATTAAATCACTAACTTTGTACTAAGTTCCAACGACTTGACATTCAAAGGAAAACTTTTTTAGTACTTGATGGATTGACTCCCTTGGGTAAGACTTGAATTAACTTGTTACGGATTATTTATCGTAGGCAAGTTACTTTTTGTTAATCTTTAAGTCATATTAAAGAACTAGCCGTATAACTTTTGAGAAAGTTTTAAATAAAATTACGTTCTTTAAATTAATTTTCGTTTGATTATTTTATTACGGTAAAAAATGATAATAAATTCGTTTTTCCGTTACAAAGTATCCAAGTCCTTTTGTCAATCTCTAGACTATATATATTCGAAATTTAACAAAAATCTTTTCAGTATTTTCAGCGCCTATTCGATGCAAACAAACAATCAAATCTTTCATCTTGGTAGTATGCGAAATACGTTTTCTTTAACTGTATAGAAACGTGTAACAAGCCTTTCGGCGCAAAAATATGTTTAAAATAATTTCTAAAATTGGTACCGTTCATCTCGCGACAATCGGTGTGTGTGTGTGTGTGTGTGTATTTTTAGGAAAACACACACACACCAAAGCTTTACATCTAATCATTGTAATTATCATTATTATAAAATATCTAAAAGGGCAGACAAAGTCACGGGTATTAAGATAGTAGTTCTTAGTGGAAACTGCCCTCCGAACTGGTGGTAAATGTTTTGTAATACCATGACGATTCAAAGGTGTTACTATATGTATAATTAAGTTTAATTTGTCTTAATTGAATTAAATTATTATTTGAATTAAAAGTGTTTGATTTTGACTTTGAATGTAGTAAATTATAATTTCAAAGCAATTATTACCTCCTTGAAGTTTTCTGCTATGAACACGATATAGACGCAGAGGGCGGCCAAATACGTACACGTCAGCGCCCAGTCGATGAAAATTCTGGAATAATTAATTAATTGTTTATTAATTTCTCGTTTAATACAAAGGAAACTTTAAGAAAATATAACTGATTCATTTCAGAAAAAAATTCAAGTGTTTTAATTAAATGTTACACAAAATAGATTTTTTAACGCCTTTTTAAGTATGGAATTGATGAATAAATCTATACTAATATTATAAATGCGAAAGTAACTCTGTCTGTCCGTCATTTCATCACGTAAAAATCTACTGAACCGATTAGAACGAAATTTGGTACTTTTGAACTGGAAAAAAGGTTATAAGGGAGGAGTAAGTCAATGTTTATATGAAGGTCCACGCGGACGAAGTCGCGGGCAACAGCTAATAAAATTAAGAGAGAAACAATCAATAATCAAAACTAAAATACAGTATGAATATATCTTTTAAGTTTAAAATAGCCCAACCTTTCGATACCACATGCCCTATGGGAGGCTTAATAACGTATTAGATTGAATCATTTGATTTTGTTTCAAAATATTTCAGGACACTTATTTTAACACAGCGCCTTCTAGTTCCACACTAAGAACAAATATTTTTTATAACGGCAACTATATGTTTACTATCGAATAGATTAAATATGTACCACATACTATTATTTTATAATACATAGCAACACTCATACATAAATATTTTCTCCTATTGGCCATTAAATCTTTATTTTCACATTTTGAACATTTTTTTTAATACTAATGTATTTTTTCAGTGTTGCAATCTAGCCCTTAATTCCACAGCGCGATAGGCATCGTTACTCAGCTACTACTGGATATTTCCGAATCTATTTAACCAATACAGACCGGGTATTTGTATGAACAGTGATCAGAAGGTAATGTGTAATTTACGTACCGGTATTGCGATGCACGAATTCATTCTCGAAATTGTGGTTTAAGAGGAGAAACCTTCCTCTTGTATTATACATATTATATGCGAGTAATGCCGAAGCAGGTCGCTTATAATAGTCTCATATTGACGACCGCTTGGCGCAGTGGTAACACAACTGCTTTCTGCGCGAAGGGTCGTGGGTTCGATCCCCACAACGGAAAAATATATTTGTAATTTACATTTGTATTTTTCTGGGGTCTGGGTGTTGCTATGTATTCATATATTGTATGTATGTATTTACAAAAGAAAAGCATGTATATACATATGTAATTTATTCCGTTATCTAGTTGCCATAACACAAGCTTCGGCTTAGCTTGGAACTAGATGGCGCTGTGTATAAATGTCCTGCAAATATTTATTATTATTTATTTATTTCTTACCTAGCGAAATTCGCCCAAGGCCGCAACCGCTTCGGACCGAATTCAAAAGCAGCTCCGCAAGTCTCAGCAAATCCCATAGACGGCTTCTTCGCCTCCACACACACTTCTTGAGACGTTTTCACCTGTGTTAAATCAATAAATATATAGAGAGATAAATACTAGCCCATGCCAGGCGAATTAATAGGACATTTCTACCCTGACTAAGTCTCCTAATTTGCCGAACATAAGGTAGCCCATGTTTTTGATCTAATGTCATGTCTGAAGCCCGATGATGTATTTCCTTATCCATATCGAAATCGAGACTTTTTTCCCGGGACCAGGATAAAAGTATCCTATACCTATCTTCTGGTTCTACGCTATCGCCTTACCAATTTTAAATCAAATTTTTTCAGTCGTTGATGAGTTTCAAAATATAGTGTACCTGACATATTTCCTATACGGAACAAAATCCAGGTCAAAATGTATGTCTAATGGTAATTAATTACTATGATAATGATATGATATTAATATCGGATCTTAAGCTGAGTATTATAAACTATTCCAAACTACTCATAAGTTTAATTCTTCCAATATGAAGCAAATAATATCCGTAAATTATGGATAATTCGCATCTTTTCGGTTATGTAAGATGTTAATTGTATTGATATTACGAAAACTTTTAACTATTGAGTTTAATTACAGATTTAGTTAAATAAAATTTATGATTAAGCTTAAGGTATGTTTTATGCATGTAATGTTTTGCGCAAGAATGTATACGAGTGCCCGTCACCCCTTTCCGGTGAGTCGAAATACAGCGGGGTTTTGGTCGCATCATGTATCATATAAGTGCTGCATTTAATTTCAAAATAAACACTACTTCAAAACGTACCTAGCGTTATCTTTCTTTTACAAAAAATGTGTTTAAATAGACTACATATTAAACAGGTACGCTTCGGGAGATCACCAGCTGCGTGAACAAGCTGCTGGCGTTCTTCAATAAGTTGGCTTGGATCCAATAGGATGCCCACCTTCACGCAAAAACCGCCCCTTGAGGTGGAGTTGAGACAATAATAGTACAACTCACCAACACATAGACGCAGTGTGTGCATATGAACCCAATGACTATAGTTCCAATTGCGCCGGCGGCGAGACCTGCATTTCTAAAGGCAGCCGGCATCGCCAGGATACCAGACCCGAGCGAGGACTTGAGCAGGTGCACCAGGGAACCGATCGTACTGAAATTGTATTCAATTATTTTAGCTTGGGGTGTTTTTGTATAACAAAGGGGGCAAACGAGCAGGCGAGCCACCTGTTGGAAAGTGGTCATCGTGGTGATGACCACTCGCGGAGCTTGACAGCTTCAAGAAGATCTTCATTAATTATTACATATAATTACATCTTCATAAAAACGAGTGTTAAACGAAACTTAATTTCATTTTATATGTCCTCAAATAGACTCAAATATCATGAGCTTTTATATCAAAAACGTCTCAACTTTCTTCTTATAATTCACTTCACAATAATCAATAATTCTATCCTTTATTAATATTGTGATTTAATAATTCAATCGTTCAAAACAATTTATTCTGAAACACAATCTCTTTAATGAAAGCTACTTGAAGCCAAATTCGAGACCTTGACATTTTGTTATTAATAGGCAAAATTAGGCAAACGGAATATTACTGAATTATAAACAGTAGGTAATAAAACTGAAGTCACATAGAATGTTAATTTTAATGAAGCTGAGAGAAGAATATTTAATGACTACAAATTTCTGAAAGAGTTGAATAGTAATCAAATTTCTACTACAAAACTTCCTTAAACATTTTAAGTTACATCAATCAATCAATCACAATCAATATCAGCCTGTCGTTGTCCACTGCTGGACGTAGGCCTCTCC
>JADANM010005989.1:7941959-7951980 GCA_026213755.1 Eurema hecabe
CTAGACTTCGCATAATACTTAAAACTTCCTTTTGAGTTATTCGAACGTTAGTCATTGACGTTCCACAAAAGGGGATGCAAGGTGGAGATTGGTTAGTCGAGTCCAGGCGTGAGTTGCTAGCGAAAAGTGAGGCGAATAAATTCGCTTTATCTAGTGCGCTATGAGCAAGTGAGCCATCGGGTCTGAGCATAGGTGGAAGTGAGGGACGAGAAAAGTTAGATTCGACAGCCTTGGCAAGTGACCAGAAAGCTTTACTCCCTGCCGGGTACGAAGATAGCTTCTCACCGACCTGGCGAATGTGGTCGAATCTAGCCTTTCTTAATGTCTTTTTGCAGGACTTGGCTGCACGGTTAAACGTCTTCTTTTTCGTCGTCGTCTCTGACTGAGAAAAAGGTTTTTATTAAAAAACTTTCTATAAGTAATAGGATAAATATATTACAATAATTAGTTATATGAAACTAGGGATTGTCCTCAACAATTTGCTACCTCATTAAAATAAAAGCGTAGAACTTATTTAGAAATTCAAAGGACATAATTCATTAAACGCTATCTCAGATAATACAATTATTTCAACCATTTAAAATATTAGACGAAGTGCCTAAGAATTTGCGACTAAGCGAAAATTCCACAAGTGACATGAGAAAATAAATTTGCCTTTGAAGGGATGGAAACCCAAATATTTTTGCGAATATACATTTTCCTGATACAACCATTTCCTAGGGTATTAAAACTGCGTTATTTTTAATGAACGTTATTTTTGCATGACAAATTAATTTTACAAATTTGAAGTTAACCTTTGTATGTACAATGGAGAATCATTAATAATTATCATTACCTTAGCCAATAAATAAAAATAAATAAATAAATAATAAATATTTTCAGGACATTTATAACACAGCGCCATCTAGTTCCAAGCTAAGCCGAAGCTTGTGTTATGGCAACTAGATAACGGAATAAATAACATATACATACTTTTCTTTTGTAAATACATACATACAATACATAGCAACACTCAGATCCCAGAAAAATACAAATATAAATTACAAATATATTTTTAACGTGTGGAAAAAGAACCATTCGCGCAGAAAACAGTTATGTTACCACTGCGCCCAGCGGCGCGGTCGTTAAAATAAATAATACGATTAGTTAATGAACAAATAGTAAAAAATATTAAAAGAATAAATCATGAACCATGAATAGGTTATTTCCAATGTATATTGGGATACAAATAGTTTCTGATATGTAAAGGTATCTCAGGTATCTGAAATTTACTCACGGCATCTCTTTGTTACGAACAAAACGCTTGCATGCTTGGAAGCATGTATGAAGATTACTCCGACGTGTTCTCACAAATAGTCGGATAGTTCGGATATTCGATTCGGATCCCGGATTTAGCATACAAAGTTCGATAGTGGGTATAAATTGGAAGTTATACGTTTGTTTTGTTACGAAGAATGTAAATGTCTGTTTTGTTTGCGATAGTCTTGAAAATGGCAGGGTTTTATGCAGATTTTCTGAATCATAAATTATAAATTATATAATATAAATTATATAATATGACTTACAGCTGTGCAATTCAAATCGATCCAACTAATGTAAAGACAATTCTCAATACCTATTTTTTATTCTTTATATATCTAGTAGGTCGTATAGGTCGCGTCACGAATCTTTAGCGCTGAACGAAACCTGCGCAGAAGTCAATTACCCTCCCTTGCGGTGCGCAGTCGGGGAAAAATAAGAAGTGAATTATATTTAAATTCTTTGGCTATAAGTTATAACATCGTTTCTAAATGAAAATATGGCTGATATGCGCAAGTCCCTGTCCACCTGAAGGCGCGGTTTTTGCGTGAAGGTGGACATCTTATTGGATTCAAGCCAACTTATTGAAGAACGCCAGCAGCTTGTTCACGCAGCTGGAGATCTCCCGGAACGTATAGGTCGCGTCACGAAATTGGTTGTCCCAGTCGTGTTGTCTTTCTCGCACCAATACGTCAATTACGAGCGCGATTCTATCGATGCGCAGCTATTCTCGTCCAGCGCTAAACATAAATGACGCCGACTATACCTACTTATAACTTTAAAACGACTGAATATTTTCAAACACTAAACCAACCTAGACTAGACTCAAAACCTAACGTAAATCCGAACAACAATCACACACGCCACTGAACATACAAAGAATATTATATTTCCGATTTATTCTAAGGGAATGTAAATTTAGAAGAGATATAAATGTTCTTTAAGGCTAATATCGAATTGTTGGAATTTGAACAAGCATGAACATTTTAGCATTAAAAATAATTAATAGGTACTAATATAATAGAGACGAAATGAACGAACGAACGAATTTTAAGACAGTGTTAGATACATTCCGTGAAGCAGATCAGTGTGGTACCACCATCCTAATGGCATCATATCAAAAAATCAAAAAGCAAACTATCTATAATAGAATTATCTTAAAAAGGAGGAAGAAAAAATAGTCTATTCATAACCATAATGGATATATCAATATCCATTATTTGATACGGTTTTTATAGATTTGTGGAAATTCGGTGCTAGTCGGTCCTTTTAAAAATATTTATTACAAACTGCTGTTTTGTCCAAGTTACCGTTACTTAAGATTATTCTGAATCCTGAAGCTTGTATAGAAAAATAACTCAAACCATTACAATTTCACGATCCATTCAATGCAAACAATTAAATCATTTTTTTTATGATTAATAAATCTAAGAGTAGACCTCCTACTCTAAGCCATTCCACCCCGCTCCAAGCTATTTTGATCAATGCAGGCGTCACATTTTTCGAGCGATCACGTATCTGAATAATTTCACGTTCAACAACAAAAGCATGTCGGTATTTAGACAGATAAGATCTTTATGATAGTATTAAATGTAACGTGATTTTAAAACAACAACAGAGGTAGCTATATATAGACTGGTCAATTCTCAGAATTTCTATATTATACAATCAAATTATAGTATCTTATTTCCTTTGGAGGAAACAACAAAAGACAAATAAAGTTTTACCATTACTTATTTTATAAAGTACTAGGTGACCCGGCGAACTTCGTATCGCCCTATAATTATGAAATGTTCTTATGTAAGACAAGTGAAATTCTAATCTTTTCTTACATAAGAACCTTCTCCTAACAATAACAAATACAACAAAAAAACCAGCCAAATCGGTAAAGCCGTTTTCATGTTATGTTGTGACAACGGAAAACGGGTTTCATTTTTATATATGTAGAAGACTAACTGTTGCCCGCGATTCCGTTCGCGTGGACTTTCATATAAACTTTCACCCCCCCTTCTCCCCTTATAACCCTTTTTTCAGTTAAAAAAGTTAAAGTAGCCTATGTCCTTCCCCAGGCTCTTCTTCTCTTGTATCATTGTACCAAATTTCGTTCTAATCGGTTTAGTAGTTTTAGCGTGATGGAAAGACAGACAGACAGAGTTACTTTCGCGTTTATAACATTAGTATGGACTAGATGCTTTTCGCGTGTTCAATTGTATCCATAGCAATATCGGAATAGAAAATATCCTTATGTTAATACAGGGTCTAACCTATGAGCAAACCAAATTCCCTCGATAGATTACACATGAAAGAGGAACAAAGGTCCATACATCTATACATCTATAGATCGTAGACAAAACTTTGGCGTTTGTTATATTATTGGGATAAAGATTATATACATTTATTTGTGGATACTTTTTCCATACAATACTTACATTTATTAGAGTAATAAGATATGAAACATAACGCTTAAGTATCTTGTGTAATGCGGTTATTGAAATTATAATTAAATATAAAAGCCATACTGTATACAGGATGGTTATACAACCATATTAAAAATCCTTAAAGTAAATGAAGACTCAGAATAAACTGACTCATCTCGAAACAGATGGTTTGTTTAATAAAAAAATATCATAGGAAATATCAGGGTCACTGCTCGTAGGTTGTATTGTAATTGTTGAATGGATAACTTGCAAAGGTCGTATATCTATTGTTAGCAACGGAACTGAACGTTTAATTAACCGAACGTTATTCTCATTATGTTTAAATTCACAGTTATAATCAACAAACAAATTACAGAAAACAGATTATAATTATTAGCCGCGACTATTTTTATCTATATGCTAGGAACTAGCTATATTAGGTTTGCTATATGCTATTTAAAAGAGGTACACTAAGTACCTAGCTACGAGGAAACTAGCTAGCTACTAATAAATGAAATTAAAAATTCTGACCCATTTAATTATCATATTTGGGTCAACAGATCAGCATAGTAATTCCAACAATCAATTAATTTGCCTGAAATCGTGACTATGAATAAACTTAGGAATAAGTTCTTTAGGTTAACATATTATACATAAATTAAGTGTGCTATTCTCATAGTTATGCGTAAATTTGGGGACATGGATGATAATATTGATTGAAGATTTAATGACTTCGTCTAAACTTTACATAAATCGAATCAATTCTTAATGCATGTGCTTTATGTCAATTTGTTATCAAAAATAATAACCCTTTTTTATTGTGTGGAAACTTTCTCATACTGATATCTCATATATTTTATTCACATTTTTTATAACATTTAAACTCTATTATTGACTTTAAACACTTAGACTCGTAAACTGATTAAATTAAAATTTAAAAAGCAGATATTCGTTCAAATAACCATCGTAAATTATATGATCATGATATTAATAAAAATTATCTGGTATAAGTCGCGTCACGAATCTTTAGCGCTGAACGAAACGTAAGGGCGCGTCGCGCGGGGCGCGTGATCGTCAGATGCGCGAGCGTTGATTGGTTGCCCAGTCGTGTTGTCTTTCTCGCACCAATACGTCAATTACGAGCGCGATTCTACCGTTGCGCAGCTATTCTCGTCCAGCACTAAACATAAATGACGCGACCAGTCTACTACTACTAGGCTACTATTAGTGACTATTTAATAAACCGTTAAATTTGGATACGACAGGATCGTTCAATTATTTTAATTCCCCAGTTGTATACAGTTACGTCTCATCATTCATTTCGCAAAAAATGTTCTAGATAATTGTACACCGACCGTTAGCATTATATTGTTTAGTTCAAGGCTGAGAATCGTTTTGAATAATGGTGTCGTATATTTGCAATACCTTTTATTTAACTATGAATTTATTTGATAAACTTAATCTGGATGTTTATAAGGCTATATTTTAAATATATTTGGGAATAATCAAATATTGTGAGGCAATTAAATCTGGTTAGATATTTTCCGGAAATTTGTAGCATAATACAACCTAGGTACGCAAATATGTACGATGTAGAAGTAAAAATAAAAATCAAACTTGAATACTTTTGGTTACATCAGACAAATATTTTATTTATTTCTAACAATATGTGCCCTTCGAAGGTTCTCAAATTGATAAATTTATAAACTTGAGAACTTGTAGAATAAACTTCTTATGTGGACCTATTGAACAGATATTAAAACTTCATTTAATAAAAAATATTATGATATGTGTCATTATATATTCTGCCCGAAAAATATCCTCAAAAAAAAAACATATTACATAAAATGTTATTTCGTCAACAAAAAAACTTGGTATTTCTAAAATACTCATCTAATTCGCTGAATCATAGAGGTCATTACTGTTCTGATTTGGTTAAAAAAATATGTGTGAATGAAGTGACTCACCTTGAGTTTAATTAGCTAATTATAGTATGCTTACGAAAATAGTTTTACGTTAAGATTTCTCAGTTAAGATATCATCAGTATGCATTTGTGATGAAATGCTCACACATACAATCTCCTGGGGACACTAGCTTATTTTTTTGATAACATAGGGGGCAAACGAGCAGGCATGCCGTCTGATCAAAAGTGGTTATCGCTACAACTACAATGAACACTTCAGGAGCTTGACAGTTCCGGATTGGGTTGGTGGCATTTCAAAATGTTGGACTAAAACCAAATGGTTGGACGAAGAAAAGTCATAACAATAGCACTAAAAATAAATATTTTAAATTTAATCCATTTCTTTGTGTGTCTTGGCTTTGTGAGAGTCATAATTTAAAGTAATAAGATCGCCAGTCCTATTAAAATATAAGAACAATAACGAATAACCATACGTAAATAAATAAACGAATTATTTTTTTAATGTATTCCTTAAATAACTTAGGAGCAACGTGTTATAAGTCAAGTTTGAATTTATAAGAATAATATATTTTGTAGGAATTTTCTTTTTATTAATTCGATGTTAAAACATAAGTTCCCACATTAACAATAACAATTTAAAAATCAGAATCCAGAAGCGATTTCACCGGGTACATTTTCATAATGCAACCAATTTTGTAAATTATAAAAACGTTAATTGGTTAAATAAATAACTGAGAGGCAACTTATCGTGGAATCCTGTTAAAGCGTGCGCCGTATAAGGAATCCGACTGACATAGAAAGCTGATAAATTGTATACTACGACATCATAAATTGCATTTCCTTCAAATAATAAGCAAGACGGTTAGCAAAAAGCTGTATCCATACAAGTTTTATTCGGACAAAACCTATCCATCTCATTGAGGTAGCCTTAAAAGATAAAAGAAAGGAAAGAAAATGCTAAATAAGAACCTGGGCCATAGGACCACGTTTTCTGGTAGCAGGTATACCTATTAATAATATTTCGAATAGTTTAGTTTAAAACTAGCTGTTGCCCGCGACTCCGTCCGCGTGGACTTTCAAATAAGCTTTAACCTCCCCCTTCTCCCTTTATAACCCTGTTTCGGTTTAAAGACATTTTATTCCCAAAAAAGACATTATAGGTCACTTACTTGAGAACAATACAAACAATATGGATTACAATGGGTTCGTCATTAATATTACAACTCAAGATTTACCCATTCAATAAAAAGTAGCCTATGTTCTTTCTTAGGCTCTAGACCATCTGTGTACCGAATTTCGTTCTGATTGGTTCAGTAGTTTTAGCGTGATGGAAAGACAGACAGACAGACGAGAGTTACTTTCGCATTTACCTTAATATACGAGGGCTGTTCGGAAAGTAACCTCCGTTGTTCTATAAATAAAACACAGAAGTAGAAAAACTAATTTTATTATATACATCTTAAAACTACAACTTTTCTCTACTTTTCTACATAGTTGCCATGGACATTTAAGCATTTATCATATCGATGGACGAGCTTGGAAATCCCCTCTGCAATAGAAGATCCCGCCAAATGTGAAGTGCGTGCTTAGATTTTTCGTAGCGAAACAGCATTCGTTAGCAGCAATTCATAGAGAACTTTGTGCTGTGTATGGGCCAAAGGTAATGAGTGAAGGAGTTGTTCGGGAATGGGTACGCTCATTTAAAAATGTTCGAACAAATGTTCACGACGAAGAAAGAAGTGGTAGGCCATCAGTGGTGAATGACGAACTGGTTGAGAAAATCAACACAAAGATTCGTGACGAGTGACGACCGACGCTTCACGATATCAGAACTTTCTCACCAGCGATTCGACGACGATGAAGAATTGAAGGACGCGGTCACGGGATGGCTAAAGGCACAGGCGGGAGATTTTTTTGCAGAGGGGATTTCCAAGCTCGTCCATCGATATGATAAATGCTTAAATGTCCATGGCAACTATGTAGAAAAGTAGAGAAAAGTTGTAGTTTTAAGATGTATATAATAAAATTAGTTTTTCTACTTCTGTGTTTTATTTATAGAACAACGGAGGTTACTTTCCGAACAGCCCTCGTATATAAATCTCGTGTCACAATGTTTGTCCTCGATGGACTCCTAAACCACCTAACCGATTATAATAAAATTTGCACACCATGTGCAGTTTGATCTAACTTAAAAGATAGGATAGCTTACATCCCGGTATTGCCCCGGGAACGGGAACTACGCGGGTAAAACCGCGGGACTGAGCTAGGAATATTAGTATGGATGAAACATTATTACACATTCGTGTCATAGTTTCGGGTATCAAGGCCGCGAGAATCCGGTTGTATTGCAACGATCATTTGTTTACAAACACATTTGATGTCGTCATTATTCATATTGAGTATTATGGCTATTACCGTTCGTTACACGTGATTCAATTTTTTACGGTATAATGTATTAAGATGCAGCTTAAAAGCGCGCACGGAATATGTCAATTGGTTGAATTTTGAAATGTTTTTTTTTTATTTTTTTTTAATTGTATATATGTTTTCGAAAGAGTACAATGTAACAGAGTATAGGTCGCGTCACGAATGTTCAGCGCTGGACGAGAGTAGCTGCGCATCGGTAGAATCGCGCTCGGAATTGATGTATCGGTGCGAGAATGACAAATCGACTGGGGAACCAATCAACGCTCGCGCACCCGACGATCACGCGCCCCGCGCACCGCGCCGTCCCCTCGATACCTTATTTTTGACTTCTGCGCAGGTTTCGTTCAGCGCTAAAGATTCGTGACGCTACTTATAAATGTATGAATTGTAAAAAATAACTATAATAGCAAATGTCATTTAAAAATAACGAATGTACTAAGGTTTAAAATCAGTTTCGAATCGACAATTCTTACTGAGACGTACTAACTTTATTTAATTTTAAGAATAAATATAGTAGTATGTATATAAAATCGTGACTTGTCTATACAAAGGAATAAATCAAGCGACACGGAACTAGCAGATATCATATGGAATTAAGGTGAGCATAACAATAGTTCTGACATGCTTTCAATAGGCGATTGTATGGCTTAAATTGTGGTATTAAATTATACTCGATATTAGATACAAAAGTATATTCATATTAAACAAATATATATTTATAAATAAGGCCCTACTGGGTAAAATTGTCGTCGTACATCTGTTAATAGTTTGACTTACCTCCACGGACAAAATATATCTATACTAATACTAATAATATATAAATCTGAAGATTTTGTTTGTTTGTTTAAACGCGCTTATCTCAGGAACTACTGGTTCGAATTGAAAAATTATTTTTTATTGAATAGACAATTTATTGAGGAAGGCTTTAGGCTACATAACATCACGCTGCGACTAATAAGAGCGAAGAAATAATGGAAAAAGTAATTGACGGGGACGAAGTCGCGAACAACGGCTAGTATAAATATATGGAGAGGTATTCCTCATCTTTTTTTCAATAAGATAGCCACATTGTTATTACTAAAATCGATAGAAACACAGATCTAGTAGCGGGACACAGCGTTTTCCAATTAAAGAGCATAGTGCGACATTTCGATCAATGTCAAATTAAAGAAACATTTGTTAATTTTCTTTACTACACATTTAACTGCACGCATCAATCGAAAGCACTACTTAGTACTTTTGAGAGTGCTCGATATATGAATAAAGAAAGATGTAGTTGAATCATTCAACTTTAAGCATTATGCCGCATAATGCGCTCTTGTGATATAATTGGACAACGCTGTATGTTACAAGGATTGTAAGACACATCAATTTAATGTTAAAAACATTAAATATGCCTATAAACGATCACGGATGGCATTTAACATTACGTAGTATTAAGTTCTCACGGCTACAAAGGTTCTTTGAATACTTGGAATTATTACTTCGATATAATACGGAAGGCATTGCTATGTAAACAACATAGATTCTTCAAGATAATACATTTGTTATTTTTTAAATACCTACGTGGCATGTTCAATTGTTTAATTAAAAAACAAGCTTCAATAACATACCTTTAGAACACACACAGCGACTGCTAATGGTAAACATTTTTGTTTGACGTTTTGAAAATTTGTGAAATCTATCGTTCTTATTTCAAATGATAAAACACCGACGTTTTATTTTTTTTCTTAGTGGCCAGAGTGACCGTGGTAAAATTAAAAAAAAAATAATCAAAAGTAAACGTAAAAAACCATTGAGCAGAATCATTAAAATTTAAATAATATAATTTAATTAAATAAAAACAATATTTCTTAATGATTAATTAAGAAAAGGAGACGAATTAAGAAAAAAATACACAAGATTTATAACATTGAACGATAAGCATAATAATGAATGAACTGACATGACATA
>JADANM010005989.1:8013414-8039420 GCA_026213755.1 Eurema hecabe
AACTACTTAGCACTTCATGTTGAATATAATATATTGATCACGTGGGTACGGTCAGCTACGAAAGTAAACATATACAAAGTATTATTGTTCTCTGTATATTTAATTTTAGGTACTTATTAATTATATAATTCTTTTACTTACTCATAAAATCGTTTAGTTAAGATGATTTGTTAATTTTGAATGAAATAAATCATTTACTTTTCTTGCTGACTGTACATAATGTGACTTAATTTTTACAAAGTCAAAAGTATCTTTATTCAATTAGGCTACATATTATAGTTACACTTTTGAATCGTCACGGTATTACAAAACATTTACCACCGGTTCGGAAGGCAGTTTCTACAGAGAAGAACCGGCAAGAAACTCTGATAGTTGCTCTTTTTAAAATAAGAACATACAATTGTAAATATAAACAAAAACTCATCTATTATAATATTTATACATGAAGGTCACCGTCCACGAGCGTGAAGAATCATGTTGTATTTTGCTTGTAATTCGAGTTAAAGATTCCCATTTTACTGAAGAGTTTGTTTGTTTGTTTGAACGCGCTTATCTCAGGAACTACTGGTTCGAATTGAAAAATTCTTTTTTATTGAATAGATAATTTATCGAGAAAGGCTTTAGGCTACATAACATCACGCTGCGACTAATAGGAGCGAAGATATAATGGAAAATATGGAAAAAACGGGGAAAATTTTTATTTCTTTGCGTGCGCTGCGAAAACGGTTCAATATACAAAAATAATATGTGTGAAACAATTATTCCTCTTTAAATGATCTAAAAAAAAGTCCGCGACCGTATATGTCTATCTTCCAAGATTGACTCGCTATAACATAATAATAGAAATAGATCCGACGGGGACGAAGTTCCGAGCAACAGCTAGTAAAAAAATATGTATCGATTATAAGTATACACTAAAATATTTTACGAGCGAAGTAAAAATATTCTTCTTTTGTTTATAAATAATTCATGATGAGAATGTGTGGGTGTTAAACGGTGTTCTTTTAACATTATGAGTCGGATATCCGATGGGCGCCGTGAGAACAAGGTAATTGAATCAAATACACACACACGCATGTTCAAGATTCATGTATATGTTTGCGTGTCTACTATATGTATGCTGCTACTGCCCGCGACTCCATCTGCGTGGACTTTCATATAAACTTTGAACCCCCTTCCCCCTTTTTAACACTTTTTCCAGTTAAAAAGTAGCCTATGTTCTTTCTCAGGCTCTAGACCAACTGTATACCAAATTTCGTTCTAACCGGTTCAGTAGTTTTAGCGTGATGGAAAGACAGACAGACAGACAAACTTAATATTGTTTATATAATTTTAATAAGTTGGGTTATTTATAATATTAGTGTAGGTCGCGGCACGGATGGTTAGCGCTGGACGAGAATAGCTGCGCATCGGTAGAATCGCGCTCGTGATTGACGTATTGGTGCGAGAAAGACAACACGACTTTCAACTTGACGGGAACCAATCAACGCTCGCGCACCCGACGATCCCGCGCGCCGCACCGTCCCCACCATACCTTATTTTTGACTTCTGCGCAGGTTTCGTTCAGCGATAAGATTCGTGCCGCTACCTATATGGATAAGTATGTCTTTCTAATGTATGTGTATAATTTAAGATTTAGTAACAAATCATCCATTGATCTTGACGTATAGGTAATTGGTATTTTTAAATTCTTTTTTTTTAAACAAAGAAAGAGTTTAAATTGAACTATTATTTTAGATGACTTTATACTAATTATAATCAGAAGGCGACAAATTCGGGATTATCCAGCTTATATGTTAAAAAGTTTAATATTTTTCTTTATAATTCACTAGAGATTAAATTAAATGTATTCCCGAACGCTATCTCGACGTCTCGAATAACAAGTTGGAATGATGCAGGGGCTGAAAACCTTTGGTTCTTGCAAGAAATATTAAAAAAATTAAATTAACAATTGAATTACGCATATAATATAGTAGTTATGTGCATCTAATTTCAGTGCAAAAACAAACGAAATCTTATTATTAGCTTGAATAAGCTGCATGTCCATTTTATAATAATATTTAATTGGAAATAAAAATTACTAGATGCTGTGCGGCCAAGTTTTATAGTTCAAATCCAATCGTGCGTGTATCGGGAGTTATACTTTCTTAAGTTTGACGTATAATATAAGTGATAGATCTTGTTTATCATTGGCTGCGACCAATGTTAAACAAAATACAAAAAAATCTCAACATGGGATTAAATTTATAAAAATTAATTTATTCAAATAAATCATAGACGTACAACGAAAGGACTGACAGTCCCTTAATAATCGGTCAGCCGTAAGTGAAGCCAAAACTGTGTATTTGTGGGTGTTAACAGCATGTTCATATAAGAAATTTACTCTATAAATGCGGAAAATTTAAATCTACAACTAACATACGAATTTTGATGCAACGGCGACGATCTATGTAAGTAGACAATATTGTCTACTTTGAAATGGCTTAATTTGCGTCATACTGAGGTTCTAGGTGTTTTTATTCTATGAAATAAGTAATAGATTTTCTGTGAAGAACTTTCTTCATAGAAAATAGATGTCATATGAATATTTAATTAAATTAAAATCGATCGAAAGTACCACGTTATTCTATAACCGTTAAATCAATATTAATTACTTCTCTTATTGTATACGTTTGTATACTAGTCATTGTATTCGAGAACGTGTAAAATACTATTAATAGCACGGTAGCACCGTTAACATATTGTGACACACAAAACATACAATCAATCAGATATATATATACATTATATATTGCGCTTAACGGCTTTCTTTTGTTTTCAAACTCAATGTATAAGTACGCGTCACAAATCTTTAGCGCTGAACGAAACCTGCGCAGAAGTCAAAAATAAGATATCGAGGTAGCGGCGCGGGGCGCGTGATCGTCGGGTGCGAGTGAATTACGAGCGCGATTCTACCGATGCGCAGCTATTCTCGTCCAGCGCTAAACATTAATGACGCGCACTATACCTACTTCAAATAATACGATATTATTTATACCCGTGTACGTAAATGTGCGTAGGTATGGAAATTAATATTGATAACAATTTTGTTATTCGTCATACATTTCGGGTTTTGGGTACATGTAATTTTATTAACACAATAGAACCCAAAACAATGATTTTTAAAATTTTTGTCTGTTTGTTTGTGCACGTTAATCTCAGAAACGGCTCATCCTATCTAGATGGGGTTTTCAATTATATATTCTGGTCAACTTCACTAAACATTTAGTGTTTAGTTCAAGTCAATCGCTTGATAAATAAAAAAGTTATGGCAATATTAAGAATCACGTTTGTTGGCGCGGGTTAGGCGTTTTGAAAATGCTGCCCAAAGTCACTTTTCTATGCGGGCTATTGCAAAAGTCATGTTGGTTTTGACTTTTGTTATGTAATCGCTTTTAAATACTACAACTACTTCTACGAATATTAGTAATACTAATAATAATAATAAGAGCTTTTACTTTCATTTGCAAAAAAACGCCAAATAAATTTTTATTGCTTATTAACTTGCAAATGAAAACGAAATATCTAAAAACGCCGGCCTTATTATTAGTTGATTACTATAGATGCATTTTAATAACATATCCTAATTTGAATTTTATCAAATGTAAGACATACTTCGAATAATTATTTGACATTATCAGTAGACACATTTACATTTTAACAACGAAATTAATCAAGTCTTTTTTATAACTTTAAAATGTATTGTTTGTTATGCAATCTATACAAATATATATAGCTGAAGAGTTTGTTTGTTTGAACGCGCTAATCTCAGGATCTACTGGTTCGAATTGAAAAGTTCTTTTTTTATTTAATTGTCCATTTATCGAGGAAGGCTTTAGGCTATATAACATCACGCTGCGACTAATAAGAGCGAAGATATAACGGAAAATATGGAAAAAACGGGGAAAATTATTCATCTTTGAGGGCTTCATTTGCATGCGCTGCGAAAACGGTTCATGATACAAAAATAATATGTATCAAAGAATTATTCCTCTTTAAATGATCTAAAAAAAAGGCCGCGACAGTATATGTCTATCTTCTAAGATTGACTCACTATACCATAATAATAGAAATAGATCCGAAAGGGACGAAGTCGCGAGCAACAGCTAGTAAGTCATAATGTTCATTCGTTCTCAATTTATTTAACGACGCAATTTCTCTCTAACTAATACTAAATACACGTTTAACTAGCTGATCCCAAAGCACATACATACATACGTCTTTTGTCCGTCGATTATTCTTGTTCCTTGCGTGAAGGTTACCCGTAATAGCTGGACCAATTGAGACGAAATGCCGGGAAGAAGATAAAACGCATAATCGCCGTAACTTGACCACTTAGTCCGTTTTACGTAACCCTTTCCTGTATGGCTACTGTTTTGCTACTATAGATATTTGAGGAACAAGGAACCGACGTTTGAATGTTTTGAAATCATGTTCTAATTGTTTTTTTTTGTATTGTTCTTTTTCTCGTTCTTGACAGCTGTCACGATTTGCAAAATATTTGTTAGCTGCCAGTGCACAATATTTTTTTTTTATACTAACTTTTTTTTGAATGTTACCGGCCAGTATAAAAGTTAAGACCTTATGGATTTGGCTAAAGAATATTGTTAACCTACAAAAAAATTCTAAATTATAAAAAAAAATATTCCTGTCTATTTTTTATGTCCATGAGAACCCATACTTATCATACCGCTAATTATATATATAATATGTTATTTCAAGAACAATGTTGATAATAATATTGCTTTGAACTAAAAAGTAGCAATAATTGATAGTGACGTCATATAGACGTGTAAATTGCTGGTTTATTAGGACTTAGTAACAAGCATATTAATTAATTCTTCACACGCCATTATGTGATAACGTACCTTGTGATGGTATATTGTTTTGTATGAGAAAGATTATCCAAGGTTATTAGTATGGCAGCCATTTAAACCTTTAATTATGTAAAATGTTCTTCATACTACAGTAAGCTTTTTAAAGTGGAAATTCTCATACTCTACTCAGGAGACTCCGGGAATGAGTTCATGGGATATTGTGTCGATTTTCAACCAATAAGTTCTAACTAAGTTAGACCCTGCTGAGGTCATCAAAAAGCAGCACTTTCTTTGTTTGAATAAACTCTTGTAGTTGAGGCTATTTTTCACGCGATTTTTACTATTTATTAGAATAAACATATTTTGTGTGTGTTCAAAAGTATTGGTTTAGTAAACTTGTATGTGTATCTATCAATGTTATTTTTCGTTATTAATAAAAATCGCATGTATTTCAGAATTAGGTAATATACATTTTAACCTTTAAGTGTATTTAATTTTTTTTTAAATTTATTTTCGATCGAGTATATATACAAATATTTATAGTCTATGTGTTATTTTACGATGTTTTTTTTTTTTAACTTTAGCGTCGAATTAAATGAAAATTAAGTAATAAAAGAGTTCTTTGGCGGCTTGGCGCATAATACCTAGTTATAGTTCTTTGTTTTGGTGCAAACTTAGAAGCGTTTGCGTGATAACCTTTAAATAACTTTAAACAGCTTTTAGATATTATCACGTTATATACTAAAATAATGAAGCGTATTTACAAATGAATTCATATGCATATTTTGCACAGTAAAGGCTCGAGAACACTAGTTATTTTAATTATAAGTTTTTTATATACGTTTTAAAATAATAATTAAAAAAACTTATTTAATAAAAAAGGTGCTCCAGCCCTGATTAGATCAAATAAAAGAACCTTACCATTCGGTCATGTTTACAATCCGAGCACTACACGTCATCCAGTATTTAGTATAGTAAATTATATATCTTATAGTATAGCGGTAGCGTTGGTTGAACGCGGGCCCGGCGCTTTGACTGAGCCGCTGTAAATACCTCGCGTGCTTGGCTGTAGACACCATGTCAGGGGCTGTGAACCTTTTTTTATTATTTTGTTTTTTTTTCTAATGCAGATGTCATTGACTTGCGAGTCAAGTGCGAGAGGGATCTGAATGTTATGTATAATACTGAAATTGTGGTCGATTTTAAGATTTTTAATATTCTGTTATGTTATGTTATAGTTATATGTGTATGTTATCCAAAAAAATTTTGAGCATTAAATAGCATAACGCTTACGTTATTATTATATATTATTAGTAAGAGATTTATATAAGCCGTTCATTTTCAACCATAACTGGAGTACAGCCTTGTTATCCGTGCAAACTAACGAGGGAAGCAACGGATCCTACATTAATATTACACTAACATGGATTAAGATCTACCGCTATATTGTGTTCCATATGATACATATTAATAGTTATTATTATTACTATTGTTATTATGCTTACAGAATTTTCTTTGTTATTCCTAGCTAGATATTAAAGTGACTTTTTCTTTCGATACGCGAATAACCTATCAACTTCATAAGTTTATTTTATAGTTTTTACTAATGGTATTTAGTAAGTAAATATTCGGTCTTTAAAAATATAGATTAAAAAAAATAGTAATCTATTTTTAAAATAGAAAGTGTACTTTTTAAGTATTTGTTTTTAGATCTATATGGGCAGCTGAGTGGATAATTTGCGTGATTGTAAGTGACCATCTTCATCTTTGAACAGTAAGTGCATGGAGAATTTACTGGAAATAAAAAAAAGATTCATAATCAATAACCGGCTATTCCCCATACAGTCAATTATTCGTATTTCCCAATGCCTAACAGCAATTAATCGAATTATTTACTGTATATCAGTACGTTTAGTCTCGGATGTTTGCTATGTAAATGTTTTGTTGGTGTGGCGTGTTGCCGATACAAAGCATGCTCGAATATCCATATATTACGATCCATATATTACGATTATTATAACGGTTTAGTTGAAGTTTCAGAGCGTTCTTAAACCTTCTTTAATTCATTAAGAATTGTTCTCGTATTGGGATACATTGAGTTAAATGTATGTATCAACAAAAAGGTCATCTGTCATCTAATTGCCTTGATAGCTTCGCTTCAATTGTCACTAGATGGCGCTGTGTAGTAAGTTGTATAAGTGATATAGACCACTTTCCATCGATTGAAACGCTAGTTTGCCGTCCTTTGCTCTCCTTATAAATGTTTTTATTTGTTAAGTGGTTTGACAAATATAATAGAATATCCATATTCAGACTAAAATATTTTCATTTTCTTTGATCAGTCAATTTCATTTACTATCGTCGTATTTTCCATCATTACATCTTATTTCAATAATGTCTTTGAAGTACTACTTACGTAGAATTTATTTAATAAATATTACGAGTTCACTGACATTATGATAATAATTTCATCATTTTATCAAAAACATGTCTAAGGTAATAAAAATATGTTACTATATCACTGTGACTTAACAAAAATAAAATCATATCAATCTTATTTTGGTATTTATATTAAAGTTATATCAAATTTGAATTTAATCATAATGTTTTAGAATAGACACGGTACGACACCACCATTTTATTTTTCGATATTTATCAATATTTCGACGCCATTTCAATTTCCGTACCACTCAAGTTGCCTGTCAAAGAATGCTATTAAGCCATTAAGTCCTTTATAATACATTATTACTCGTGATTTTCTCACAATACAATTCATTTTTATATTAACATTCAAATAAAAAGTGAAAAAAAAAATCTAAAATGTTTACCACCCCTTAATAAACGCCTGCTTCGCACATGTCATTTGGTTGTGGTATTGCAGTGGTGGCCGACATTGACCACGCGTGGCCGTGAAACAAGGCAGGTACCGTTATATAATGGGGTTGCGTTAACTAAAACTGTTTGTTGAAAAAAATGTTGTTTACACCTGTAATGTTAAAAAGGGATATTTGTTTCTAGTAATTAAGAAACGAATTTAACCGATTTTTCTATTCAATTAATAAACAAATAAAGTAGGATTTTTATGATAGGGAAAGCTTCGGTTATGACATTTTTTGCTAATATCCAGAAAATATTAAACAATTAATTTTCCTAGTGAGGGGTTTGAACCCATATCTGTACGTCGAAAGCACTTGTATTACCAATGCACTAAGGGGTCGTTAAGAATAAGAATATTTTTTTAAGTGGTAAATAACCTTACTAAGAAAAAAACATTCAATATTTATTTTATATTCTTTACAAAGAAAGCTCTGTCCTTGATATAAATCCATTAGAGTATCATCTTTTCAAGACCTCTTTTCGAAACTTATTCCGTCTACAAAAGGGACCAATATGTTCTATACCATGAAAAATAAATTTAACAGCCCATTTACAATACCGTAATAATATTATAAATATTAATACAAGTAGACCTACATAAGTAACGAGAGATTAATTTGAAGGCTACATTTATCATATTTTTGTAATAAACGTTTAAGGCCTCAAAAGAAAAAAATCTATTCAGTTCGATATTATTATTCTATATTGTAAAGATAAATATTCTTTCAAGAAAAAGACGAAGAAAAATAATTTTGTTTTTTATTTTACCTTGTTTTAAGTGACTTCAAAAAGAAGGTTACTTATCCAATGGTATTCTTTGAATAATTCTGAGAACTTTTCTCTATAGGAATTAATTTTGAGTTCTTTTTTATCCACAAATTTGAAGATACATAGTATTCAGTTTCGGCAATAGCATTTTTATTTCACACTTTGTTACATTATTCAAAATTAACATTTTATTGGATACAACATTTGTAACGGGCGGCCTTATCACTTACGGGTGATCTCTTCCAGGCAACCCACTATAAGAAGAAAAAGAACAAAGATTAATCTGACGGCGATATGCAACTGGTATGATAACATATTGTATGTAAGCATTCTCGATAAACCTTTCAAATATTACTTTATCTATAAGATTTAAAACAAAGATTGTTGCAAAAGTAACCAATATCTTAGCCTTTATTAATATAATCTTTCTGTCTTGAATCATCATTCTCTTACAATTCTCAGTTTCGAATTCTGTGAATTTAATACTTTTTAACATGAACTTTGAAACATGATTTTTTTAACGTCAATCATTTATACTTACACCAGCGCCAAGGCCAGGGCTTAATGCTAGCGTTAAGCTTCATAGAGCTGACACGGTGAATGCATTTGTTTCAAAAAGAGTTACTTCAAAAAATGTATGAAAATCGAGGCAGGAGGAATAAGTGGAGATCCATTTGTCCTTTCCTTAATCCTAGCCTTCATTCCCTTTTATCATAGATCCTTTCCTTTCCGGATTTTAAAAGCCGGCAACGCATTCGAGTGGTTTTGCGCTTTAAGGCGGAGGTGGTCGCTTGATGAACCTCCACTATAATTAATCTATCTATTAAATAAGCTGTATCGTCCATTGCGCAGTTTTTAATCGGCGCGTCTTAATTATCGGAGTCTTTTCCGCGACCCTCCAAAAAAGTCTCGACAATTTATACGAAAATATTTCTCAGTAAATTCTAAATTTCAGCTCATTATTGGAAACACGTAGAACAGGATTATGCTACAGAATGCGTTCATTCATTCAACAAATTGACATAGTTCCTGTATAGCGTACGTCGTTTATTTGCAATGGCTACTAGTAATGCTTGCATTTGTCCCGTATTTGTTGATTAGTGCTTGTATATCGGTTGAAGTTTTACTCGAAGGAGATGTTTTCGTAATTGGAGAAATTAATTTCTTATTATCTTGATAACATTTTACTGGCTTGGATATCAAAACATAATAGACGAAATAGTATGAACTCTGATTTCATTATAATCAAATAAATTAAGGAATCGGAAAATAAAGGGTATGTCTAAAGGGAGTTAACCCCATGAATGCGGTGCGACCTTGGATCGATCGAAGCATGCTATCTTGACGGTTACGAACCCTGTTTATATAACATTCGTTAATTTCATTGGCCCTTCAATACTCTGCACTAACTATTAAATATTGCGGCATAGTATTGATTTTAATATGAACTTTTAGAAAATCTTAAATTGGAATTAAATACATTTACATTTTAGATAAAACAAAATTGCTTTTAAGAAAAGTCTTCTTTCTCTTTCTTTTCTTGAATGTTTCCTTTTCTTTTAACTGTGGTTCTATACAATCTTTCTATGATTGTTCTAAATAATAAGTTATTATTTTTTCTTAGTAGGAAAAATAATAAAAATATTCTCTTATTCTGTTTCCTGATAGGCTAGCTCAACTACACAGAGAAAACCTTAAGGGCAACCACCCTTATTTTTTTGTCACAAATCGTTTCCCTTTTCCCAACACGACCTATTCGCAAGTCACTTAGCATTGCGACTTTTCATGGACGTGAGACGGTCACTTACCATTATACAAATCTTGCCATTATATACCTACCTATATTTAAAAAAAAACTTCAATTATTTGACTAACATTTTTTATTTGATTTGATATTACTATTAATATGGATAATAATTAATCACATTCAAAGAAAATAAAGGATTACTTTACTGGGTAAATATTATAATAAAGGACAATTCATCAGTTTGTCGATGTCGGAATTATTATAATTTGAAAGACTTTTTATCGAATGATTGTTTGACGATAGCGAAATATGTATAACAGCCTGATAATTATGTCATATTACAAATTTTTTGGTCTTTTCCAGGATATGAATGAAGGTTGTATACTTTACCCAGATATTGTAAAGATACCCTAACTATACAATGTCAGTAAAAATTAAGCAAAATTAAATAAATACATAGGTTTAATATGTATGAATTCCTACCATTTAACCATTATATAACCATTATATAAAAATAAACTTGCTGTAAATTACATAGAAAAATCCAATAAAACAAGATTTCTTTTTGGTTTCTAACCAGCCAATAAATTATATTGGCACTTCAATACTTTATATTTACTGCAAAAATCCGAAACATTCTACGAAAAAACTAGGAATATTATTCCATTCGTCTGCCTACGTTTAATTTTTATATGTAAACAAACATCTTTGTATTTGCAAATGTTTCGAAAATAGAACATCTTCTATGATATAAAAAACAGGATAAAATGTACAAAACAATGTTCTCTTATAACTCACTCGATTTGTACGATGTATTTTAAATATTTTAAATAGCAAGGTGTTACTGTATTTTGAAAACAGAAATTTTATATTAAAGCAACGTGAAAGATTAAAAAACAATATTGCTTCAAAAATAATATTTATTGAGAATAATAAAACTTGTAACCTTTGATGTTTTTAGTCATACCTAACGCAGAAACTGATTAGTAGTAGAACTTGCTTATATTCAGTGTTATACATAATAGAAACAATATAAAATTTTATGACTTTGTTCTTCAACTAGTCAATAATAGTTAAGGCTGCGTTCACATGGTGCGCGCTTGTCAGGCTTTAAACGCACGATGTCGCAGCCATCCTGTTTCAGTTTGAGTAAAAATAATCCTAAGATACGTCGAAAGCGCGCGCTTAGCTGAAATGCAACATAGAAAACTCATTTAAAAATGATTAACCGATTCCGGGTGGCAGTGTTTTCGACAAGCTTTTGAGCCTGGCGTCAACAAACATTTCGTCCTTACATTTTGTATCCTCTCGGGCACCATACGCACTACGCAAAAGATTTATATGGTGCCTGTGCGGCATCATCCGCACGGAAACGGTTAAAATGCACGTAAGAATTCACAACAAACGCAAGTTATCAAAACGCTCGTTGAGCGTACGTCATCTGAACGTAGCCTTATTATAGCTTGTATTTAAAGAAGAGAAATATTTAAACAACAATGTGAACAAATCGTATTTATTATATAGTGAGATAGCATTTACATGCGCGCTCTGAACCAGTTGTTGAAGGAAGTGACTCTGGCATAGGCCGATGGTCGTCCAGCTTGGCAACGAGGTGCTCCGAACGACGTGATACCGATCTGATTACATAATATTCAAATTAGAACACATATATAGTATGAGATTATCGCGCCACAGGCTGTATAACACTAACTGTTTTTTCACTAAATTTATATAATTTTTGACTCATTTGTATCAATACAGAAGATACTTTGTAAACCAAGCAAATATACAATGTATCTTCAGTATTTCTTTTTGATCTGAATCCCAACCTATCCAAAAGGAGCAGGTACAAATGTTTTAACGTTCATACTACTAGAACGTGTTATATTTACCAAAATCCTGCTGTTTCCAGATCCAATGGCAAGTGGACCACCGGAGTCCCCACCACAGGTGCCAATGTTACCCTGACCGCTGGTGCAGATTGAGGAGGCGATAATGTTACGTCCATAGTCAATAGCGCATTCGGCATTGGAGATCACTCGAAGTGAGACTTGTCTCTGCACTGTGTTGCTTGGTACTCCAGTTTGGGCTAAACATGAAGATGGGACAAATAAAAAATGCGGATCACACAATCTGATAGCACATAATCAAAAAACAAACTACGTCCTACAAGAAATTATTGCACAACAGTAGAATATACTCACAGTCAGAAGTCAAACCGTAGCCGGCAGCAATAGCCCAAGTATTGACATAAGAGTTGGAGCCAGACGCCAGAGCCACAGGTTGGATGTTATCTGAGGTAAAATAAACATGTTATGTTGAGGTTTATAAGTTTATAATTCTGTACGTTGACAAAACTGTTAACATTGACTTACTGTTGAATCCAACACGGTTGATAGTTATAATAGCGACGTCATTGTGAATCGGATTCCAGGTCCAGTTCTCGTGCATGCGCACATTGGTGGTGGTGATGCGAGTGCCGCCGGTGAACAACGTAAGGGATCCTAGGACAACGACAAATTGACGAGCTCGGTTGTTGCCGTCAAACCAGCAATGAGCAGCTGTCACTGCTCTAGTGTTCGAGACGAGAGAAGAACCACACACTGAAGTCCAGCCATTTGTAAGTGTGATCACGAGACCGCCCTGGGTAAAAAGTATAGAAAAATAAATAAATTGCAGTTACTCTTGGTGAAATATGGATATAATGATAATCGGCAAATATATGCCATAGCGTTGGTTAGGTTATAAGTAACTGTAATATGTTGAGCATGACCCTTGTATCTGTTTTTCGCATAACTTACAATTAGCGGTCTCTTTGTTCCACACTTGATGGCAACTCGCAAAGACAACTTATATGTTGAATCAGCCAATTTTTATTCAGTAAAAAAATTATATAAAATTCATTAACGATGAAAAATATGTAACTTGATACAGGAGAGGATAAAGGTCGGGACGGCCCCATACTTGTTATAGAATATCTTACAATATTATTTAGTTTGATTAATGTATCTGTTTGCTTACCAAGTGTGGGTTCGCTCCTAGGCGCGACTGGGATCCACCAATAATTCTACCTCCATCAAAGTCAATGGCTGCTTCAGCTTGTTGGATTATTTGCGCTTCTTTCACACCGATAACCTCATGATAATTATAAGCTGTGTTTTCAAAAGGCACTTCAGCATAAGCTGCGGCCAAAAGACCAGCGAAAAGAACGATCACCTTCATTATAATTCCGAAACCTTTATGAATAAATGCGGGTCTAGAACCCTTTTATACCATTTTGATGTCTGATAATCTTCAACAATATATTAAATATCATTATAATTAATCCCTATCTTATGGATAATGAACATTTGGTTTTTTTTAACAAATTTTGATAAATTTGATGACACTTATAAGGAAAATGTTATCGATCGTTTCATTTGTAGACAAAGTTTAACGAAACTTGACGTAAAGAAGTTGTCTACCAAAATTTTCATTTTCAAGCCGATTTACTTGAGACGATTTTTGTTTAAAATAGTTGAGTACAACTAAAAGAACAGGTAAAATGAAAGGTACGTTCTGTACGCTGAGTACATCCGTTTTATAAGCACAGTTATTTAATAACCACGAACATCAAATACAGCAAAACGACGAGAGACTTTAAAACATAACCTTCATTCGGACAAATACTCATACGCAAATTAAAGTTAAGCACGCCTTAAGACTCGGTATTTTGTCCGATTTGTATGGCGAACTGTGAAATCGGACCGGTTTAAGTTTAAGATGCTTAAATTTAAGATGCGTTTCAGTATTCCGGCATTTAATTTTATTTTTTACTAGCTGGTTTAACGCGACATCGTTTACGCTGTACCTATCGTATCCTAAAATTTATACCCTACACCTAACATTTTTTTTGGTTTAGAACCATCCTAGTACGTCCAGGAATATTCTTAAAAAATGAATGATGTAAATCGGTCCAACTGTTATCGAGTTTATAGATATATTTTTGACATATTTTTATATTATTGATTAAACTATTTGTATGATACATATTATAAAGCATCAATATTTTTTAATATCATTAATAAAAAAAAAACAAATATAAATTTACATATTAGACGACCGCTTGGCGCAGTTGGTAATACACCTGCCTTCTGCGCGAAGGGTCGTGGGTTCGATTCCCACACCGGAAAAATATATTTGTAATTTACATTTGTATTTTTCTGGGGTCTGGGTGTTGCTATGTATTGTATGTATGTATTTACAAAAGAAAAGTAATGTATATGTAATTTATTCCGTTATCTAGTTGCCATAACACAAGCTTCGGCTTAGCTTGGAACTAGATGGCGCTGTGTATAAATGTCCTGAAAATATTTATTTATTTATTATTTTATTATTTATATAAACTTCACCAAAATTATTAAGTTTGAGGGCGACATTCGCTCTTTTTTTATTTTATTTTTTTTCAGTTCTAATACTAGAGAGTGAAAAAGAAATACTGTTAAGTCCTTTTGCTTAATCAATTTCAATGATTGCCCGGATCATATAGCCCGGAATATAATAAGACATAATTACGATGTTTGGGAAAAAAATTGTTAGTCTTAGAATCGGAATAACGATACGTTAAACGTAAGTATTAATTCCTGAAGCATACTATGTGTTAGTGGTAAAACTGAACATAATAGAAATATTTTTAAATCTTAAAAAATCTTCACTTTATTTTCAATCTGATTATACCTATATTTTAATTGACTGTTTTATCTGAATATTTTAATTGTTAAATTTCGTATTATAATTATGTTGCTTTTTCTTACAGTCCGAAAATTAAATTTGAATATATAATACATACTAATATTATAAATGCAAAAGTAAGTGTCTGTATGTCTGTCTGTCCTTTTATCACGTTAAAATCATCAAACTACTGAACCGATTAGAACGAAATTTGGTACACAGATACTTTTTTTTTTAAATCAACCCCAAAAAGGTAGCGCGTGTGCTGAAACTTTAAAATTTTACGCTTTCACGGCCAAACCGCTGAACCAATTGTAATGAAATCTGGTACACAGTTGGTCTAGAGCCTGAGATAAAATGTAGGCTACTTTTTAACTGGAAAAAAGGGTTACAAAGGGGGAAGGGGGGTGTCAACTTTTATATGAAAGTCCACGCGGACTGAGTCGCGGGCAGCAACTAGTAATGTTTATAAGGGAGACAAAGGTCATGTAAATTAAATGGTCAAAACTCCATAATAAAAGATGCCACTAATTTTTAAATCATTTCCTTAATAATCGACCTATCAATATAAGTAATCCCTTTAATGTCCAATATTTGTTATCTACAAGATACGGATTAATGATAATATCTTTAAAATATAACGAAAATTACCACTTACGTACTACGTTACTAAACGTTGAATATAAAGTTCTTGCATTTCTTTTGCAAAAATATATGTTGCAATATTTTATCTCGTCCTTCTTAGTTGTGAGGAAATATTCTTTATTATCTTATTAGTCTCTAACAACGAATGGCTTAAATTTTTCGCTGTACTGTTGTTATTGATCAATAACTCAAATAATTTTAAAATCAATCGAATCTTTAGCTTATTATTTCTCCAATGATATTTATTTATTACTCTTAGTTACAATATACAATAATAACATTTTATTGGATACAGAATTAGTAACAGGCGGCCTTATCACTAACGAGTGATCTCTTCCAGGCAACCCAATATTATAAAGAGAAAAATAACAAAGAAAATCCGACGGCGATATGCAACTAATACTATTACAAATTTTATATATTGTATAGAATATAAACTAAATATATACATATATAAACATAAATCGTACATACATACATAGATACATATAGGGTTCTAATTTTAGTTGTAAGCAATAGTCAGATAATATTCATGAACAGAGTTTTTAAAGGTGTTAAGAGTAGACGATTTTCTGATATTTGATGGCAACGAGTTCCATAAGTTAACAACAGACGCAGCAAAAGAATTACGATAGAATTTAGTTTTAGAAGAAGGAACACTTAAGATAAGTCGCTCGGAAGAGCGGAACGAATAGTTTTCACAGGATAGAAATTGAAACATTTTTTTAAGATAAGGTGGAGAATTAGGATAAAAAAGAATACGATACAGCAAATG
Source organism: Eurema hecabe (assembly GCA_026213755.1). NCBI lineage: Eukaryota > Metazoa > Arthropoda > Insecta > Lepidoptera > Pieridae > Terias > Terias hecabe. The sequence continues at coordinate 8,029,793 of JADANM010005989.1, forward strand.
TAGATAGTGAGCATTTCTACGCAAGCGAATAGGCAGCCATTTTAGTTTCTTGCGATATTCTGTGACGCGATCAAATTTACGTAGCCCGAAGATGAATCGTATGGCGACATTTTGGAGACGTTGTAACTTTTCTATCTGTTCTACACTTAAATCAGGAAAGCATACATCAGCATAGTCAAGAATAGGTAAAATAAGTGACTGTGCTAGAATTATTTTTGTTTTAAAAGGCAGGAAATTTTTCAAACGTCGCAATGAACTATACGCTGCAAATACTTTGCGACTAATGTCTTGAATGTGGTATTTCCAAGATAAAGTGTAGTCCAGGTATACACCTAAATTCTTCGCAATATTGCTAACGGGTATCACAGTTCAATTAATGCAAATTGGTGGTAGAATACCCCAGTCTATCTCTGAGATCATATATGGGCTTCCAATTATCATGAGTTGACTTTTTGTGGGATTTATATTGAGTCCATATTGTTCACTCCAAGATGCCAGGGTAGCTAATTCCGTGTTGACAAAATTCAATGCCTCAGGAAGTTTGTCAATTGAAGTATGAGTGTATATCTGCAAGTCGTCGGCATACATGTGGTAGAGAGAAGTTAAGCGAGAGGTTAATGAATTAATGAAGATAGTGAATAAAAGTGGAGACAAAACGCCACCTTGCGGTACACCGGCGGAAACAGCACACCAAGATGACTTTTTATCATCAATCTCAGTACACTGACGTCGCCCACGCAAGTAACAACGAAACCAATCTAGCACCACTGGAGATATATTAATCAAACGTAGCAGACTCAACAGTATATCAAAGTTAACGGTATTAAATGCATTACTAAAGTCAAGGAGTGTAAGTACTGTGAGCTGCTTACTGTCCATAGCCAAACGAATGTCGTCAGTAACCTTAATGAGTGCGGTAGCCGTACTATGACCAGGTCGGAAGCCTGACTGAAAAGGACTAAGGATGTTATTTTTATTAATAAAGACGCTAAGTTGGCCGTGGATTATGCGCTCGAATACTTTAGAGAGGAAAGGTAATATCGATATTGGGCGGTAATCAGAAAATATACTTGGGTTGGAATTTTTAGGGATAATTTTAGCATCTTTCCAAGCATATGGAAATGTTCCAGTAGATATTGAGAAGTTGAAGATGTGCGTAATGATAGGAGTGATAATGTCAAGAAGTGGGATGATCATATTACGGCTAACAAGGTCACAGCCAACAGCGTTCGATGATATGGACAGTATGTTTTTCTTAACATCACAGTTGGTTACTAGTTTAAAAAGGAACGGTGGATAATCAGGAGTTGGAAGCGATGAAAGAATATTTAACGTATGTTGCTTTAATTGTTCAGAAAGCACAATCGGGGAGGAAAAGTGAATATTAAGCTGATCAAGATTTATATTGCAATTTGAATTATTTTGTTTGGACTTCCCAACTCCTAAAGATTTAAGGAATTTCCAAATTTTAATAGGGTCGCCGTTCTCGACACAACTAAAGATATGGCGTCTTTGTGCATCTCTACACAGCATGTTGCAACGATTGCGGATATTTTTATATTTTTCTCGGGAAGAAACTGTTTTTGCTGTCTTATATTTAGTTTTAGCACGAGACTTTTTTACCAGTAAAGTTTTCAGTTCGGGCGAAAGCCAAGGCGCTGCAGTATGCTTCTTTTTTACTAACTTTAAAGGAGCGTGTTTGTCATACAGAGAGGTCATCGTAGTATTGAAAAAGTTCACCTTTGCGTCAATCGATTCAGCGTCTAAGAGCTCTTGCCAATCAATATTGCGGGCATCAGTCGTGAGGTTTTCTACGTTTATTTTAGAGAAGTTTCGAAGAAGCATAGTAGTGGGCTTAAATTTAGGAGAACGAAGAGAATAGGATAGATAAAGTAGATCGTGGAAGGAAAAGGCATCGGCAGGTAATTGTCCGTGTTTGAAGACTAAAGAAGGAGACGAGACAATAATAAGGTCAATTAGGGACGGGGAGCAACCAGGAAAGAAGTGAGTAGCTTGTAGAGGAAGTATGTTGAGGTTGGTTGAATTAATAATATTCTGCAACTTGTTGGTTCGGTTATCATTTTTTAGTAGGCATGTATTAAAGTCTCCCATGAGTATTATGTGTTCGTAGGAAGGAAGTAGTGTTTCAGTTAGGATTTCAAAAGTAGGAAAATAGTCAACAGAAAGAGATGGGCTGTAAAAAACACCAAGAAGGATTTTTGAACGAGGCAACTTCACTTCAATGAGTATATGCTCAGTAGAATTAGCTGAAGGAGGCTGTTGCGAGCAACATATCATGTTATAGGGAATATGGCTACGGAGATAAATACATACGCCTCCCCCACCTTTCCCAGTACGGTCATTGCGAATCAAATGATAACCAGGTAAGCAATAAGCAGAGGTAGGATGATTAGGTTTCAGCCAGGTTTCGGAAACTAAAATGGCGTGAATGTTATGGGAGACGAATGATGCAACCATGTCTGCAAAGTGTGCAGGTATGCTCTGCGCGTTAATGTGTACGACATTAAAATTTTTATCAACATTGCTGAATGTATTATTAAGACTATGCTCTAAAGAGGAGAAAGTGCTGTGAAAACTATCGTCGCTGCTTAGTGAAGAAGATGAAGAAAAGCAGTTTTCAAAATCAGAACTATTATCAAGCTGCATAAATAAATATAAAATAATATATATAAATATGTATATAAAAATAAATATTTAATATAAATATATAATTATTATTTTTAGAATTTAAGAATAATAATTTCAGTTGCATCCACCGGTTATACACAACAAAAAAGAGAAAAATATTTAAAACTAGCAACACAAACTAAATTTGACTTTTGAAATCTGTCAAGTTATGTGACAGTTTATACAAACAATAACAACTTTTACATAAAGTAATTATATCTACCTTATAATTAAGGCAATGTGAAATTATAAAATAAGTAAATATGAGATAATATAACACAGTTTTAAAGTACAAATTGACTCAATTCAGGATTTTTAAAAAACGCTACAAGCAGTACGGAATAAACACAATCTACTTAGCTTTGGGTGGTTTTCTAGTACGAGTTACATATTTGGGGTCTTTCTGAGCATTGCTACTTATTGCTGATGGACCTGGAGCTGCATTGACTGTCGCATGTACACACGCAATTTTGGACTTCACGTCAGCTACACTATTTAAAGCACGCCGAACACCATCATCACCGATTGCAAAAATCCGACCGTCCTTGGTCCAGCATTTCGAGACTCCATAGTGCTCCCGAGCTGCCATGAATATCTCATGCCTGTTTCGAGTTAGAAACTCGGACAATGTAATGCCAGTTCCCTTGAGGCTGGTTTTCTTGGCCCAAATTTGGTCCTTTGTGGATATATTCCGAAGCTCCAATAGAATTGGCCGTGGCTTATTGTCCCTGGGGATACCCAATCTGTGACATCGGCTCACTGCCTGTACTGACAATCCATCCAATTTCAAGCGCTTGGAGAGTATATCAAGAGACGAATTTGTAACATTCTCATCCTTGCCCTCGGGTACGCCATGCAGCATCAAGATCTTCCTTCGACTACGCATCTCCTGGTTCTCATACAATTCTGCTAGTGCATCAATTTGCGTTTGCAAACATTGCAGAGAAGAAAGAACAAAAGTACGAAACAAAGTAAAGTCTGATGCCAGACGGGTGGGTGGGCTTGCCAGAGATGATGTAGTAGTATGCTTATCCAAATTTTGCTGGAATTCCATCATTGTTTTATTGAACATCTCCGACATCTGTGCCATGGATTGCTTGACAGTGTCCATAGTTTCTTATGAAGTACTTGTTGTTACAAAAGTGTTTGGTATAAAGTTGTAATTTTTTAGTGTTGCAAACAATAGAGGAATAACTATATACACCGGTGAGTGCTTCTATGACTTTAATACATCACTATATAATTGTATATATTATTTAAAAAAATAAATAAGCTAAAAAGTTTTCGAACGCGTGTTTACTTTTTTATCGCCTACCGCCGAAAAACCAACCGATATTCAAATCAACCGTATCAAAGTAACCGTCAAATGTATATTTAAAATTAAATTTAATTGTTTCTGGTCTATGTACACATTGTATCTGTGTTCTGATGTTTATTGATAGTCATTTTGGATCTGGTGTGCAGTAATACTCAAATGAGTTTATGATAACACCAGCCTGATAAACTTGTACAATTACTTTCGATAAATGAATAGTTTAAAAAAAAAGTTTATTAAATTAAAAAATCTACTGTCAATCCTTCAGTGAGCACATTATCCATTAGCAAATTTATATCTAGCATATTTGCTAACAATTTTTATCAGGCGCAAATATATTGAAAGAGCCCTACGTATGACGATATAATTATAGAGCTTTACTTTATGAAATCTACTATTAGATTAAAGAATTAGATAACTATGGTATGTTTGCAAAATCTTGTTGCGGCAGAATTGGATAACTTGGATTTTGTTTTGATTCATGCAAGAAATTGTTTTCATTAAGCATAAAGTCGACAGAAAAAATACTTAAATTGTTTTCCACATGGTTTAATGTTATAGATTATCTGGATACTTGAAATATTGAGTTATTTAGTTCTTCCATTTATCTATATATCGTGTTATAATAATACTATAATTTATCATGGGGCACGTCTGCTTTTCATTATACGGCATTTCGGTCATGGACACTAATAGAATTTTTAACTAGGTCAAGCTCCTATCCTATTCCGGGGAATATTATGCTTATATGTTCTCGATATATTTCACATACATATGTTCAACTTTATAATCCTTCGCTTTTTTATATCAGAGGGGGCAAACGAACTGGCGCGTCACCTGATGTTAAGTGATCAGCGCCGCCCATAAGCACTGTCGCGCTGACACGAGTGTGTTGCCGGCCTTTTAAGGATAGGTACGCTCTTTCTTTCGAAATGAAAGGACTAAATTGTAGAATTTATATTTATACTAGCTGTTGCCCACGACTGCGTCCGCGTTTACTTTCATAAAAAAATTATTCCCCTGGAAACTGGATAAAAAGTATCTTATGTCCTTCTCCTGGTTCTTAACTACATCCCCACCAATTTTCAGCCAAATCAGTTGAACCATTATCGAGTTATAAATGGAGTAACTAACACGATATATTACTATTACTATTACAGCTACTAGGGGGCTTTTAAATTTGACTTAATTGAGTCTATCTCTAATTGACAGTTAAGATGTTTTAAGCTACAAGACTGGTCAGTCGTATATTATATAAGTGCTAAATTCTAATAATATTTAATTAGTATATATAACATAATTAGTATATATATAAGAAGTATAATCGTGAATAATTATCAATGTGATAATGTGGGAATTCTTGATTACCATTCGTTTGATTTATTGCTGATGAATTAAACCCTCATCAATAATAAAATTATTATCAGCTGATTTTATATTTTATCAGTCGAAGGAAAAGTCTCTGTTCGATTATTGGAAGTTGAACAAAACAAATATTTACCAAAATAAGTGTAGTAAAATATTTGTGTCTTAAAATGTTATTATTTTGTAAAAGACGCAACACTACTAATTTCAACAATAAGTTGTAAACTAGTCGATACTGTTTTCTTCGACGCGAATTTGTTGTATACAAATTATTAGAATTGAAGTGAATTAGAAGTGACCCAAACTAAAAATACCTGGTACTTATCTTTTTACGTATTTGTTACTTTTTTTACGTGTGTACATAAAAAATAGTACAGCAATTTATTTTATAATAACTGGTATCGCGATAGAAGACTACAGGTAAAGCCACGGGCTAATTTTGTACAAAGAATAAAAATGCATGAATGATTCATAATTTATTGTTTATTTTCCGTGCAAATTAATAATTAATCCAGAATAGATCGGCTTAAAATATATTTATTTAGTTGACAGGCGGGCTTGAATCCAACTGTTGTAAGCTGAAACACGAACGAAGGTAGAGGGCGATCCAGCTTCGCAATTGGCATTACCGAAAGACCACCATACCATATACATGGTTATACCAATCTGAAAAATAAAATTAACAAGCAAAATAAAATCTAAATCCCTACTAATATTATAGATGCGAAAGTAACTCTGTCTGTGTGTCTGGTCTTTTACGCTTTCACGCTAAACGCTTTAACGCTACTGAATCGATTGTAATTAAATTTTGTTCACAGATAGTCTAGAACCTGAGATAAAACATAGGCTACTTTTAACGGGCATAAGGGGAGAGGGGGGGGTCAAAGTTTATACGAAGGTCCATGTAGTTTAATTCAATTGTCATAAATAATCAAGTTCTTGTTCATCAATAGTACATCCGTTCAGGAGCTACGATGTAACAGACAGACACATACACACACACACACACTCACATTCTGACTCTTCAAAATATGATAGGCATTCTTGCGTGGGGAGTTAAAGCTTCTATAACTGTATTTTTTTTTAACATAGGGAGCAAACGAGCCGGCGAGCCACCTGATGGTAAGTGGTCATCGCCGCCCATGAACACTCGAAGAGCTTGACAACTCTGGAGTGGGTTGCCGACCAATAACTGTACTAGCTAAGTTCGCATCTCATAAAACTCGCATACCAAATACTATAAAAAAGTAATTAAATTAATAAATCAGTAAGGCCGTTAGAAATATTAATCAAACATTAATCTATAAGCAAGCAAAATTGTAATAATGAAAACAAACATAAAATAATATCTAAATTATAGGGACACAATATTATCTGATAATTTTCAGCAATAGGTGGAACTTTAATCTTAATTCATTGGACATGTCATTCGATTAGAAAGTGGGTTTTTCAAAACAACAAATTTATTGACAAACTCTTTAGAACATTTTTTGTGAGGAAAATTGAAGCCTCAACATTCGACTTATTTTTTTGCTCTAACTTTTACTTTAAAATCCATGCTATGGACATCGAAGATTCAGCCATACAACCATACATCGTTGATACAGAAAGCAATCATAGTAGACTATAAATAAATATATTAAAATTTTATATCTCTAAAGTCTAAGTAGCCTTCATCAGTGCACTAAAAATTGAAATATTATAGTAATGGGTAAATAAATAACGAGAGCGCTGCTGATGCGAGACCACTTTTTTCCACTTCTTAAGATCTTACCTCAGCTTCTAACATTGCCCTAAATCTAAAAACCAAGTTCAACAATAACAAGTAAGTCGTATTTACCATAGCTCTCATAGTTGCTCACCCTAAATTTAAATAAGACGAAGTATATAACTTTTACTAGCAAGAAAATCAATGAACCAAACACCAATTTCAAGATCGTTGCTCACAAAAACTGTAACGAAATTTCTGAGGGTGCTCACTGCAATTGCAGTGAGATTACAAGAGCACAGGAAAACAAATATTTGGGAGTAATGATAAATTCTACTCTAAACTGGAATTCACACATTAATATGACTGCCAGCAGAGTTCGAAAAGTTATGGTCCCCTTAAAAAAGCTTCGGCTGGTTGCAAGCAAACAATTGGTTACGTCGGTTTACATTGCATTGGCTCAGTCACTCATAACTTATTGTATACTTGCGTGGGGTAGCACATATAAGACCACTCTTCTTATTCTGGAAAGATCGCAAAGAGCGGTTTTGAAGATGATGCTATGTAAACCATTTAAATATGCTACCTCAGACTTGTACAATGATTGCAAATTGCTTTCGGTGCGGAAATTGTTTATCAATATATTAGTACTAAAAAAGCATTCCTTATTGTATTATAATCCCAATTTAACAAGCAACAAACGCTTAAAAAGCCATGTCTGTGAAACACGGTTAGTTAAAACAATTTTAGCGAAGAGACATTTTTCTGTGATCAGTTCATTTCTTTATAATAAAATCAACCAAAAATTAAATATATACCATTTGACTATCAATAAAATAAAACCTATACTTAAAAACTATTTGCTTGGGCTTTCATATAGTGAGGCGGAGTATCTTGTGTTATAAATAAAGGACACTGCACATCAGGAAATTAGAGTTTCACACATATACACACATACACACACACGTACACATACACACACACACACACACACACATGCACACACATATACACACAAACACCACTCACACACAATATTGTATTAAGTTAGGCGCTGGTATCTGTAACACAGTTTTGTAACTAAAACAGGTACCAGCGAACCTAAACTATAATAAGTTAATTATATTTTTGAATATGAAATGTATTTTTAAACTTGTAACTTGTAATAATAAATAAATAAAAAAAAAAAATCTAAAAAAAAAAAAATTCTAAATATACTGTTAAAAAAAATTCTAAGTTCTAAAGTATCCTTGTGTACAACAAAACCATTGAAAAATATAACAACCTTCAACTTCAACCCTTCATCACCTATCATCATTTTTCTTAAACGTTATCAAGAATAACATAAAACGCTCGACGCTCACTCAATCGAAGCAAGAAACGATTCGAATAGTAAAAGTGACCCGAATATCGAATCCGGATTTACGGCTAGATCCTATCCGGATTATACGCCGGTTTGACGAATGTTCGAAAGGTTGTGGGTTGGCGTCGTAAATTCCTTTGTAAGCGTTTGTTACTAAATACATAACTTAAGGCTGGCAACCCTATCATTTATTATGATCGATGTGATCGGTCACCACTTTGATAGTTGAGGGTTTTAAAATCCTAGGAAATGTACCATGGCAACTCTGGTGTTAAACAATATTAAATATTATTTTTTTTTTATGAAATAACTAAGATAAACCGTTTTATATCTATGAAATAAAACATAAATCTAAGAAATCTACACCACACACACTAATACATGTACGTAAACAAAATAATAATTTTCTTATCACAAAAAATCCTAACTGACAACCCTACGTTTACGATTCCGATAACCCACTTGTAGGGCGACAGGGCGCGGAGAAAAAACAATGTTAGCGCTGTTTAAACATTCCAGTTTTCGCGACTAAAATAATTCTCCTTTTCCACGGGATAACGCTTTGTTTGCTAAAGCTGTTTTAACAGACAAAGGTCACGTGTAGAATGTATAAAATACTACATCGCACATCTAGTTCTTTAAAGTCATAAATGTCTTTATCTAAATTTTTCACTTGAGCGTATTAAAGATTTTTTTTTGTCATAACTTTGCACTGAATGCTATACTGACAGTGGCGCTCTCTAACGTACAGTTTTGAATTAAAAAAGAGATTTTTAAGTACTCAATGCTTTCATATAAAAGGGAAGTTTTGACAGTGTTAACTCAATTTTGGATTTTTGGACATTTATGACTTTTAAGAATTTTATTATTCGACGTTTAATTAAGAATCTACTTAAACGAAATATGTCCTAAAGGTCAAACAATCTTTCTGTAGTTTCCTTTCCCAAAAAAACCTTTTCTATGGGTCGTTTTCTAAGCAATTGGGATAAATTTGAGTACAAACGGTTGAAAAGGAACCCATAAAAAATATCTTTAAAAATTTAGAACATTTAAATAAAAACTTTTAGTCAAAATACTCAACCGTTTTATTTCTTATTTTCTAATAAAACAATACGAATACTTTTGAAATTTGAAAAAAAATTGAATTATAAATTTTATGACTCAACGGTTTTAGAAACAAAAATATGAG
>JADANM010005989.1:8060922-8101569 GCA_026213755.1 Eurema hecabe
AAAAAAATCTGTATCTAAAAATAACAAAACAATAAAGTTTTGAAGATTATGTTGCTAATTAAATATTTACAAATTCAAGGAAAGTCACAAACTGGCAACTCACGTAGGATTCGTAGAACATAAAGACCCCAGCTAGCAGAGTACGTGAACGCGAGACGGTGTTGCTATGTAAATTTCACAATACTACTTATTTTATTTTATTTTTTGTTTGGAAAGATTAATAATGTTATTTTTTCAAAGCAATAGGAAATTCAGGACCGTACCGACCTACTGGTATATAGTAAGAGGTATTCGGATCAGACACTTGTAACACACTGTGTATTATGCTTTCGCTTCGTCGTGTTACAGGGATACAGGGATGTAGTGCCTATTTTAAGTAACAATAAATACTTATTTTAATTGATATTATGCTTTTTATTTATAGCCCATAGTTTATACAAACAAAATAAGATAATAAACCTCAGTTCGAAATACAGTTTTATAAAATAAGGATCTTTAAATAATGACGTAATTTTCACCCAGCGAGCGTTGTTGTCCGTTTTTGCGTAGCGACGAATGCCGGGTTAATATATGAGTATATTTGAGTATATTTGTAAACAGAATTAAAGTAACTTAAGGGCATTAAATTAAGAAAAAACATATAAAATGTATCTTATACTAATGTCAAACGGTACAAAACTTTATACCAATATTTTTTTTAATCAAATAAGTAAAATAGAAGGTCCATAAATCATCCTCATTTAAAAACACCATCGTACTTCAAATAATTGGTTTCCATCCACTATAATCTTTTTATCTTTAGGCTAAAAATAACTCGTTCTGATAAAATTTCTTCACATTGCCTGGATTCAGAATTGGAGTTCTACTAATACTGTAACCATGGTCGTAGAAATACTAAAAAAAATAAATAAATAGCATTGTCATACTTGGTGTATATTAAGTGTGCTATCTTTGTACTTAATTGATAAATTGTAATATCATTTCCGAACTTTATCTAGTATTTAATTACGCGCATTGCGTGCGATAATATTAATACAATTTGAAAATCATCATTATATTATAAGTAATAATAATATATTAATTCTCGCCGTGACGTCATCTGTTATATAACAAGTTTAAATGAACCCAAAGAGTACGTCGAAATTATGGTGTAAATAGAAAAATGTATGTGGCGATTTTTCAAATCCAAGCACTATAAGGAAAATAAAAACATTACTTATTTGTTTGTAATATTTATTTTAATTCTCCCATTGTAAAGAGAATATGAGGAATAATTTACAAACGAGCGCGGATCCAGGCGTTGAACGAAGAAACTCTGGCGAAAGCTGATGGGAAACCAGCCTCGCAACGAGAAGCACCGAAGGATGTGATACCAATCTGTAAAAAAATAAATTTTAGATCAACTTTCACTCTGATAGGTGTGGAACCTCTGTGGAATGTATAGTAAAAGCTAGAAATTGTATGTAGCCTAATTGTATCTAACGGTCAAATAAGAAGGATTATGAGATACCCAACAATCCCACTCTTTATGACATCGTTAAAAAATTCTGTATTCCTTTAAAAAACCCTACAACTCAGAAACACTGGAAAGTTTATGTGATTTATATATTTTTCTGGGTATGTTAAATCTGATGTTAAGCGTCACGGTCCATATAATATTATCTTTCGATTTACTTTCCAGAAGTTCATAAACTTATAATATTCCTTACTGGAAGAAACTAATGATATTAATATTCACCAAAACTCCATTGGGTCCATTTCCAATATTCAGAGGACCACCGGAGTCTCCGCCGCATGTTCCGATTCTGCCACTGCCGCTCGTGCAAATTGATGAGTCGATGACAGAACCTCCGTAGCTGACTCTGCACTCAGCGTTGGTGATCACTCGCAAGCTGACTTGTCTTTGACTTGTGTTGCTAGGAACGCCAGTTTGTGCTGTTGAAATATTGAAATCATCAGAAATATTTCCAGATGGTTAAAATTCCCTCAATAGTGACAAATAACTGTAAAAGAAAATATTATACTCACAGTCAGAAGTTATACCGTAGCCAGACGCTAAAGCCCAGGTGCCTACGTAGAGGTTAGAGCCGGAAGCCAAGCCGATTGGTTGAATGTTGTCTACAAAAAAAAAATAAAAAATAAATAAATATAACCTTTAAAACACCAATAAAATCAGTAGAATAGAAGATCTTACTGTTGTATCCAACCCAATTGATAGTGATCACAGCAACATCATTGTGAATGTTTCTGAAGTCCCAGCTCTCGTGCATGCGGACGTTTGTTGTTGTGATACGAGTACCGCCGGTGAACAAAGTGAGAGATCCCAATACTACTTCGAATTGACGAGCTTGGTAGGAGCCGTCCCACCAGCAGTGAGCAGCAGTTACAGCCCTTGTATTCGTGAGAAGAGAAGAGCCGCAGACAGACCTCCATCCATTGGTTAATGTGATTACAAGACCACCCTGTTAATAATATAAGGCATAAGTTTAAGGAATCATACAATTTAACTTGACGAAAATAATAAGTTAATTGCAAGTGTAGGTTGTATATATCCACAAATATTTTTTTAATTTTCTGATAAAGGTAAAAGTCAAAATTATTAGCACACATCGAGGGCATCAGAAAAACACACTCTGAATAAATCACGAAATTAAACTATTGAAAGTTATTAGCGGAATTCGATTAACTTACTAAATGTGGGTTTTCTCCCAAACGTGCCGCTCCGCCTCCAATGATTCTGCTGCCATCAAAATCTATAGCCGATTCTTTTTGCTGGATTCTCTTTGCTTCATGGATTCCTATTTTTGAGTGGTACTCAAAAGCAGTGTTATAATCCGGGACGGACGCTTGAACAGCAGCCAAGAGACCAACGAAAAGAACTAGCGACTTCATTGTGATGGACACCCGGTGCGGTCTGACTCTGCATTTTATAGTAAATTCTGTATCTCAATATCTGGTTATCTTCGAGATTTCCATTAAAAGTAATGTTTATCGCTAATCCCTTATCTTAATATGTTACTTTATTGGTATTTATTAAAAATTAAGTGTTTGAACATAATTATAATGTGATTTAGTAATATTAAGGAAAATAATTGTGATTATCAAAAGTTGTTGAAAGAAAATACTAGAAATAATGATAAAAGTAACAAAATGAGAAAACAAAGTTGAACATTTTTATTTTCAATTAACAAGTAAAGGCTAAGGTACGAGTTTTTTGTGTCCCCAATAAGATCTGTTTATCTAAAGTTAAAAAAGGTAGTGACTATTAATCCCACTGTAGGTATGTCTATTTTGCTATATTTTTTGTAATTACAAATACTATACTCGGTAATTACAAATATTTACAAATACAAATACTCGGAAATTAAAAATGGATTTATATATTTATTTATATACTAGCTGTTGCCTGCGACTTCATTCGCATTTCCGTCGTTTGACGCAAAAATACCTATATGCCGGCCGCACTGCATGCTTAGCGCCTAGCTAGACTGATCGCGAAATTTCTAGACTGTGCATTTTATGAAAATTTAAATTTAAATACATTTTTATTAAAATACATCCCGTAGAAATATTCTAAGTGCAGTTTTTTAAAGTAAATCACTTTTGATTTAATAATCCTTATAGCATTATACTATATCCCCACTCGTGATAGCTTATTATAAGCGTAGTAGGTAGCTAGTTGATCCAGCTCAGCTCGGTAATTAGTAATAGTATGGTGATGTTAAAAGATAATCATAAAAGCGAAGTAAAATAGGAATCAAATGACAGGGGCCTATTAAGTATTTCTCCTATTAAGTACCTTAAACTCTAATAAATTCTAATAATCCCTACTTAATATTTTAAATGGGAAATAGTGTCTGTTTGTCTTTCTTTTGCGGTAAAACGGCTGGACCGATTCAGTTGAAATTTGGTATGTAGATAGATGATACCCTGGATTAAAACATAGGATTTTTTTTATCCCGGTATTGGCCCGGGAACGGGAACCTATTATGCGTTATATTGAGGTGGGCGCGATACTGGCGTCGTTGATAAAAAAATCTTATTTCAATAACAAAGGTCAAAATCAAAAATGTAATAATATATTCTAAAAAAGAAAAATATTTTCTTAAAAAGAAAAGAAAAATAAAACTAATTGTGGTTGGGATTTGTCATTTGATACACGAAAAAAAAAACGGATTCAATGTATTCACAGTATTACGCATTAACCATTGGTTTATTGACACATATGTATCAAGATTTCATATATTATTTAGGTATTTCTATACCGATTTCTATACTTATTTTATACTAGCTGTTGCTCGCGACTTCGTCCCCGTCGGATCTATTTCTATTATTATGTTATAGTGAGTCAATCTTAGAAGATAGACATATACTGTCGCGGACTTTTTTTTAGATCATTTAAGGAGGGATAATTCTTTCATACATATTATTTTTGTATCTTGAACCGTTTTCAAAGAAGAATAATATTCCCTGTTTTTTCCATATTTTCCATTATATCTTCGCACCTATTAGTCGCAGCGTGATGTTATGTAGCCTAAAGCCTTCCTCGATAAATGGTCAATTCAATACAAAAAGAATTTTTCAATTCGAACCAGTAGATCCTGAGATTAGCGCGTCCAAACAAACAAACTCTTCAGCTTTATATATTAGTATAGAGTATATGTGGCGTAGTTAATCTTGTTTCCTTGTTTAATTAGGGATGACTGGGAGTGTTATAAACGAAAGAGAAGACAAATATAATCAGAGCGTTTTAAACTGCTAAGCTATCGGGAGTTACACGTGTTATTGTGAGTCAACTATAAAAGATAGACATATGCTGTCCTAAGATATTTTTTACATAATTTTAAGGAGAACATTTTCGTCATACATGCTTTCTATGTAACATTAACCATTAAGGTAGCACACGCGACGGAAACTTAAGAAATGTAATAACTTCTCCCGTTTTCCCTACATTTTCCTTCACTGCTCCTCTCCCATTGATTGTAGCGTGATGAAAAGTATACTATAACCTGCTCAGGAGTATGAAGAATAATTATACCAAGTTTAGTTAAAATCCGTCCAGTACTTTTTGTTTCTATAACGGTTATACAAACAGACAGACAGACAAAAATGTTACTAATTGCATTTTTGGCATTAGTATCGATCCCTAATCACACCCTGATAGTTATTTTGGAAATATATTTAATGTACAGAATTGACCTCTCTACAGGTTTTTGACACATCTTATTTGTTTCTGACCTGTAAAATTTCTAGTTTTGCAATTTTCAACCATCGTCAAAATGAGAGGAGGTTATTAATTTGACTGTACCGTTTCTGTTTATTACCTCAACCTTTGACCAGACAAGTATTATTCTGATGATTCAGAAATCGATACTATTATAAGGGTGAAGCCAAACAAGCGTAATTTTATGAGTTGTGAGTCGCAAAATTTCGGTCGCGTAATATCTGCTGCATTTGGTTTCATACAAAAATGCAGTTTGTACCACACGACGACGCAAAATGAGTTGTCTGTCGACTGCATTTTTGTGCAACTAATATGCAATTGCAACCCAATGGAATCCATTAATTGGAATGGAACGTATACGGAGATTGGCTGAAGATTGTTATACCAATAGATACCTTGGATCAACTCATATCCTCAAGATTTATCGTGTTATTGCTATGGGAAAGTTAGGATAAAAAAAAGGTTTAATTATAAAACTTTTATTATTTGTTTCTGAAGTCTCTTCTTAAAATTTATCTCTAAAGACGAGCTCGAATCCAACTGTTGAAAGCTGAAATACGAGCGAATGCAGAGGGCGATCCAGCTTCGCATCGGATATTGCCGAAGTTTGTGACACCAATCTGAAAAAAATAATTATTATAGGGAAAAAAATTTTAAGCTTTTACGAAAAGGTAAGGCAAGCCAAGTGAAGGACATATTACATTTGAATTTTGTCACGCTGCATAGTTTTTATATAAAGCCTTTTCAATTGATACCCATATATTGATGACCGATAGTTAATTTGCGGGGACCATCAATGAATGTAACTGTAGAAAGCTAGTTAATACGTCTCAAATTATATAAGTGTTTTAAAATAAAAATGTGAAAGTCATCTAACTTTATCCATACGAAAACAAATTAGCCATCTAATTACATGAATTATTATAAATCGATATCTTTTAATTATTATAACAACGTGACAATATATTATCTGATAATGTATTTCATCCGGAAAGAGATTAATATGAATTAAAATTATATTGAATTTTAATCTTGCTTCATTAGATTAAAATTAAAATGTGTAATGACCGAGCAATTTGTTTTTACAAAATAAGAAAATTAATTGATAAATTTTTAGAAGCATTATCCTTGTATTGCATTGGAAACATAACCTACTTTGCTAGTATCATTATACATACATATATATTTTTTTTTTATACTATAAAGAGGGGAGACGAGCTGGACGCACTCCTGATGGTAAGAGTAACGCCAGCCCATAGCCAATGCAGTGCTACCCGGAACTTTGCTATAAAGCCCAACTCCGGGCAGGGGTGCACTACACCGACGCTCCCCACTTTGAGTCGTCAGATGTTAAGACTCATTAGCCCAGTAATTTCGCTGGCTACAGACCGGAGCACAGTGACATTTTCACATCACTATTCATGCGGTAGAATATCTGGCACTATGGGGGTACCCACCCAGTCGGTCTCCTGCGGAAGAGACCTACCCCCGGTAATATATTGGGAGATTTCACTCAACTGTATTTACCTATAAAGAAATTTCACAACAAACATAGTTTTGATATTAGAAGCTAAAGAATAACGCTAATACTACTGAACCGATTAGAACGAAATTTGATACACAGATGGTCTAGAGCCTGAAAAGGAATTTAGGCTACTTTTTAACTGTAAAAAAGGGTTAAAAGTGGAGGAAGGCGAGAGTGAAAGTTTATATGAAAGTCAACGCGAACTGAGTCGCGGGCAGCAGCTAGTTAAACATAATTTTACTATAGTCAGTACAAATATAAAAATACGTCTTCTTGTACACTAAAACAATGTCGCCTCAGACTCGACTTCTTTTGTAAAATCAAATGATAAGAGAATCCTTGATACTACTCCAGGCAGGAAGCAATTATATTGGACTGAAGTTTCATTATAACTATAATTCATTTAATTTTTTTTTACACTACGAAGTGGTCTGACTAGCTATTTACAACAATCTCTGTGACGATATAGATTTTTGCATGATAAAACCTAATCAGTGTATCCTAATCGCTAAATAAAAGACACGATTCAGCTGAGAATATACTCTTTCTTATAGCTCTATAAAACATTTTAGGATGTCCATAGCCTTTGGTAAAAGGACTATGCTATGTTGAACTTCTAGCACCCAAAACCACACTGTGTTCCGTCTGACTTCCCTGCATTGGGATCAGGAATACTTTCGCTATCTTCCAAAACCCTATTTTTAACCCCCCATGCAAAAAGAGGGGTGTTATAAGTTCGACGTGTCTGTCTGTCTGTCTGTGGCATCATAGCTCCCGAACGAATGAACCGATTTCAATTTAGTTTTTTTTTGTATTACAGGTGTTATACGGGCGAGTGTTCTTAGACAGGTTTGATGAGAATCGATTCAGCCGTTTAAAAGTTATGGGTTAAAGTGGGGAAGAAAAACCGAATGTGTGCAAATATGCTCAAATTAAAGGATAACCTTTCATTTGATACTTGTACATCACAACAACAACTTTTATAAGGTTGACGTGTCTGTCTGTCTGTCCGTCGGGGGTTTTTAAAATTTTAAATTTAATATTATTGCAAGATCAGTTCTTGCACTAATGAAGTATTGGCACTAAGTTCCATTAATACCCCTAATATGTATGGAAAGGAAAACGATGATTATCCAATACTTAAGACGTATTTACCAAAGTCCTGCTGCTTCCAGATCCAACATCGAGGGGACCACCAGAATCCCCGCCGCAGGTGCCTCTGATACCTGAACCGCTGGTGCAAATCGTGGAGTAAATCACATGAGGTCCATATGAGAGCATACAGACCGTATTGCTTATCACTTGAAGGCTAACTTGCATTTGAACGGTATCTCTTGGAACACCGCTTTGAGCTGAAAAAAAAGTTATGACGTTACGGTTAAACATTTTTGGATTTTTTTATAAATAATTAGAAGTGCCTCTAGTATTCTATGTGTTAATCCAACGTTTCACCTATCTACATACCAAATTTCAACTAAATTTGTCCAGTCGTTTTTGCGTGAAATAATAACAAACATACATCCATACGATACAAACATACAAACTTTTACATTTGGCCTAAGATTGTACTCAAACCTATTAATGAAATTTATTTTATAATGATATGTAAGGGATTTTCAGAAACTAACGACTGCTTGTTTTCAATACTCACTAGATTTTTTAGTTCTTAAGACTTAAGATACCTTTTATAGGTACCTTATGGTAAAAAGGTACCTATAAAAGTATTATTTTTTTATATATAAGTATTTATGAGTACGTTTGATGCTCATCATGACTATTTTTTAATTAAAAATTTTAGCGCCTGTGATAATTTTAACGTAACAGAAAATATATAATTGTATCTCTTAATTTACGCTTTTATATTATTTTATATTTCCGAGTAGATAATATAAAATTTCTAACGATTCTTAGAGCCAATCTTGTTTCACAGAACCTTAAGGCTTCGTTCACAAAGGATTACTAGTTCAAACTCGATAAGCTTCCTTTAAAAAAGAAATTGCATTGCTTTGATATAAGTAAAAGTATAAAAAAAATTAAATTACTTACAATCAGAAGTAGCACCGTAACCCGAAGCAATAGCCCAGGTGTTGACGTAGTCATTGGATCCAGAAGCCAGGTTGATAGGCATAATGTTATCTGAAAAGAGAACAGAGCAATTGAAACTTAGAGGCACCAATCTGTGACGAATATCTTTCACGATTTAATACAACAACTTTACGTTGCCTTCAATATTAAGTTAAATAAATAAATAAATATTTTCACGAAATTTATACACAGCGCCATCTAGTTCCAAGCTAAACAGAAGCTTGTGTTATGGCAACTAGATAACGGAATAAGTTACATATACATACTTTTCTTTTGTAAATACATACATACAATAAATAGTAAGACCCAGACTGAAGAACTTCCTAACAGAAGGTCGGAACTCGAAAGCATTTAGGGTTTGTTAATCTATAATTTTTCGTGAATGTTACATTATGTTCCATAATAAAGTTAGAAGACCACTCCAATTCTAAATCATTTCTCATCTAAATATAATATAATAATAGAATAGAGCACAAAAATTCTTCAAAAGCCACCTACATGAAGTGTCCTAAATTTTCCATGCAGATGCTACTAGGAGTATATTTTTTAATACATATGGTTATTGGTTACTATAAAAAACCTACTTGTATACCCAACCCAGTTGATAGTAACAACAGCTATATCATTATGGAAGAGGCCGGTAACAGCTGGAGCCCAGTTCTCGTGCATCTGAACATTTGATGTGACGATACGGACTCCACCCTCGAAGAGGGTCAGGGATCCCAGCACTACGGTAAACTGCCAGGCTTGGCTGTAACCGTCGTTCCAACAGTGAGCAGCAGTCACTAGACGCGTGTTGGAGACCAGGGAAGATCCACAGACCGCTGTGTGGCCATTGGTTAGGTAAATTACCAGTCCACCCTGTAATATTCAGAGCTCATTAAGTTATATGAAGTATCCTTCATAAGTTCTTATGATATGTCATAACAACATTGATAAAGTAGTAGTTTTAGTATTGTAGTGAAAGCAATTTTAGTTTTTAATCGTAATGTTTGGTTATATTCTCTATAACGATCATAGGATCTTAATATTCATGCACATTTGTTTGAAAATAATTAACATTAACGAATCAATCAATCATTAAGATGAATCAATTTTTAACGAATATTATACTTTTTATTATTGCAGTAAACCTAATATATTTAGGAAATCGTAAGGGATATACTTACATAAAATTATCGGTAACTTAGAACTTTTCAATTATACACTTACCAAATGTGGGTTATTTCCTAAAGACGAAGGATGGCCTCCAATGATTCTGCTACCATCAAAATCCAAAGCGGATTCAGCCTGTCTGATCTTCTGTGCATTAGGTATTCCGAATCTCTCATGATATTTGTAGGCGGTTATATCTTCCAACTCAATGGATTGAACTGCTGCTAGAAACGCGATCAATACCACTAGGACCTTCATTGTGCCAGACTCTTCTACACGTAACCAAATAGATCGAAATGTCGCCCTTTTATAGTGGGCTTAATCTCATCTGATATATTTTATTTAATATCATTATCGTTTAGTAACATAGATACTCGTATTATAAAATTGAAAAAAACGCGTTGTCATACCCCCTACCAGTGGGTTTTTTTGTGAAAATCCTTAATTTAATCAAAATGATTAATTTTGATTAATTTTATCAATGGCTTGAGTTTAGTTCGTGCATACCCTGTGTTGTATCAAAAAAGTAGACGGCTTGTGTTTTCGTTAGTTATACGTGAACAACGTAAAAAAAGACAAAAAGTACTGCAATCTATATATAATATATAAAACAAAGACGGGTTTGTTACAACACGTATAACTCGAGATTGGCTAGACCGAATTTCTTGGTTTTTTTGTTCGTTTGACATGGATATTTGTCTCCGCCCCGAATAGCAGAATACATCTTAAGAAAAAATGAACTTTTTATGGGGAGTCAATAGCTAGTTAGAAAAAAAATTAACCGTTACAAATTTGATTTCAAGTCTGTGAATTAGCTCGTTCTCATTAAAAAAATAAAGGATCCCAAATGTATCATTATCATATTAGGATAATTTATTGAAATACGCTAAATGAATTTAAATAAAGTTATTCTCTAAAACTTTTACTAAAACGTTATTACGTCTTTTTGAAATTTTACACGGTTGATATTATTTATATAGCTGCGCCCGCGTTGAAAACTGACTTTGGGCAGCAGGGTTTAAAATGCCTAACCCGCGCCAACTGCAATCGTTCAGCAAGTTCAATTTGATTCTTTAAATTGCCATAACTGTTTTATTTATCAACCGATTGACATGAATTAAACACTTAAATGTTAAGTGAAGCTTACCATATCATTGAAAATCCTAGATAGGATCACAAACAAACAGACAAAAATTAAAAATATCATTGTTTTGCGTTCTATTGCGTTAATAAAGGTAATCTAAGGTTAATAAAGGTATAATATAATATTTTTTCTCATATATCTTCCATGTACAGACAGCAACTCGATGATATTATGTATTAATAGATGAAAGCTTATTGATCTATTTAAGTAATCGTAGTTTTTCTTCCACTTTCAAAATGAATTTGTTCTTGATGTTTCTTCTACCTTATAATATTTGAACTTATAATATTTAGCTTATAGTTTACATTGTTAGTATTAGTTAAACCGGGTTATAAATTTCAACCCAATCTATTAAGTTATTCTTGCGTGAAAGAGTTAATATTATACAGAATAATTGATCTCAATTTCCGAAGTGAAACAACGTGTTGCATTATAGATACTCTACTTCAAATAAGAAAACGTGAAAAGTTCCAGCTGATAGAGAATTGTACGAACACTTTATGTGTATTAAACACATAATATTTAGTCTAATCTATCTGCACACTAAATTTAACACAAATCTATTTAGTCGTTTTCACTTTAACCAGCACAAAAAACCATCCTTTTTATCTTACACATTTAAATCTTACACATTTTCGCGTTTGTAAAAGTCAGTAGTTAGTTGATAGTCATTTTATAAAAAAAATAAAAAAAAAAATGTCAAGATTCGGGTTCAGTCCTAATAATAAATGAAATTTCTAAAAATAAATGATGTATGAAATGCATCCTCATTCACGATTATTTTAAACTAGCTGTTGCACGCGACTTCGTCCGCGTGGATTTTTATATAAACTTAGACCCCCCTCCTTCACCCCTTACAACCCTTTTTTTTTCTAATTAAAAAGTAGCCTATTTTACTCCATCTTTTCAACTATCTGTATGCCAAAAATCAAGTCGATGAAATTCTTAGCTACGTCGTGAAGGAAGGACAAACAAACATTTTTGATATGTCTATGACTTACTGGGAATAATTTCCTGAACGAGAAAAAGCGGTTGTCAATTCCTAAGCCTATGGACAGGTTGCCTATGACGCATCAAAGATGGCCGCCGGGCCACTTCTATTATGGGGTTATTTAAATATTTTCTAGACTGATTTACTTGAGAAGGGTATCAAATGAAAGGTAATTAAACAAGCATCATTTTATTATTAGGGACAATCAATGTTAAGTACGTACCAAAGGACATATTTTCAAAAAAATTAATTTCTAAAAAATGAATGGAGATATCAACGATACAAATTTTAAATTAGCTTAATTTTGTTCGCATTTATAGTTAAAGTAATGCAGTAACTAAATTTGTCACCTCATTTAATTATTTCAAACATCATTTTTAATGCGTTCGATTTTGCAGCATAAAAAATATTTTTTGTAGTAGCGTCCATAACCAATTTACAATATAATAGAATTTTAAAGAAGCCACTTACATTTTTTATGCCAAGCCGGTCAAAAAATAGCGATGCCTGTTATTATATTTACTCTTCGAATTTAAAACAAGGACGTGGGCTATTTTGGTAAGGACTATTTTGCCGTTAATTAATTTTATTTTCTTCTCTTTAAGACAAAGCACGATGCTAAGTGTGTTTGCTAGCGACTTTCAATAGGCGTAACTATTTTTAGAATGTAGGCGTATTCTTAGGATTAATTTTGTTTTTTTTTTTTTTGGAATGACACTTTTTATCTAATCGAGTTATAATAACTTTTAACGCGAATTCAGCCATCGACAACGATGACTAATCGCAACTCAGCTACCATAATAAGCTATCATACGATGCATGTATTCGCGTTGTAATAAGATTATAACCTTAATAGGAAGCTAGTTCGATTTTAATCTCTCATAATATGGTCCATTTATTGTTTAATGCTATGATAAGCATGAATAGAAAGAAGGTCTGCGTTCTCAAACTTTAAAAGAGAAGGAATTTCAAAGAAATGGAAAAAGAGATACGATAAAGAACAGCAGAAGATAAAGAAGTATACATTAATTGTAAACGTTGGGTATGATAAATTAAAACAGTAGAAAAAGATTTCAGAAGTAATTTTACTCTACTTAATTCTGTCCATGGCTAAGACTGCTTAGTAGTGCTAATACAAATATTTATCATTCAAAACTTAAATATTCTTACACTTTAAGGAATCCAAATACATTTGTCATTTATTTTATATAAATTTATATCTTTCATTTGTTTTACATATTGACAATTTACAAACGAGCGCGGATCCAAGCGTTGTAGGAAGAAACCCTGGCGTAAGCTGATGGGAAACCAGCCTCGCAACGTTCAGCGCCAAACGACGTGATACCAATCTGCAAGAAAATTCAATGTTAGACCATTTACGCTCTGAGCTGTCTCTTTGTCTAGTATTGTTTACATTGCTGATCTATTTGAATTAGAAGATTGTTAGTATACTCTTTTACTCTGCATGAATTTATAAAATATTTGATGGTAAGAGTAACGCTTGCCCATAGCCAATGCAGTGCTACCCGGAACTTGCTATAAAGCCCAACTCCGGGCAGGGGTTGCACTACACCGACGCTCCCCACTTTGAGTCATCAGATGTTAAGACTCATTAGCCCAGTAATCTCGCTGGCTACAGTGCCCTTCAGACCGGCGCACAGTAACATTTTCACATCACTGTTCAGGCGGTAGAAAATATAATATATTCATACATTTTTTTAGAAATCTTATAAGCAAATATTAAAATTAGCAGTTGATTTGATGAGTCAAGTTCTACGGATTAGAAAAAGTATTGTCATCAAAAGGTTATACAGTTATAAAATTAGTCTTAATATATACCAAAATTCCATTAGGTCCATTTCCAATATTCAGAGGACCACCGGAGTCTCCACCGCAGGTTCCAACTCTGCCGCTGCCACTTGTGCAAATTGATGAGTCGATAATATTTCTGTAGCTGATTCTGCACTCAGCGTTGGTGATCACTCGCAAGTTGACTTGTCTTTGACTTGTGTTGGCAGGCACGCCCGTTTGTGCTGAAAAAGTATTTAAACATTATTTTGGAAAAAAAACTTACATCAAATTCAAATTTATAGATAACCCTAAAACCATCAAAAATTATCATCAGTTATTTATTTGTCATTAATTATATACTATTGTACGAAATTATTTATTGGACTAGAAGTTAATATATATATGTGGAAAATGATCCCGGACAATGATCCGGGAGAGGCGTTAAAAAAAGAAAAAAAAAACCATCAAAAATCCTTAATAACATTTGTATTTTACACATATCGAATAAAAAAATAAAATGCACTCACAGTCAGAAGTTGTACCATAACCAGACGCTACAGCCCAGCTACCTACGTATAGGTTAGATCCAGAAGCTAAGCCGATTGGTTGAATGTTGTCTAAAAAGAAAATAAAAAATGTATTCTATATAACCTCAAACGTATAAAGGAAATCAGCATACTTACTGTTGTATACAACCCAACTGAGAGTGATCATAGCCACATCATTGTGAATGTTTCTGAAGTCCCAGTTCTCGTGCATGCGGACATTGGTCGTGGTGAAACGACTACCACCGGTAAACAGTGTGAGGGATCCAAACACAACGACAAATTGGCGAGCTTGGTAAGAACCGTCCCACCAGCAGTGAGCAGCAGTTACAGCCCTTGTATTCGTAAGAAGAGAAGAACCGCAGACAGACGTCCATCCATTGGTTAATGTGATCACAAGACCACCCTAGTGGTAAAAATATAAATATATATTAAAATATTTCTAGAATAAATTGATGAAGATATTTAAAATCAAATTAGTCTTGCGCTTAAAGAAAGAAATGTTTTGGTAATAACTTCACATAATAAATTCAAATTTCTTTACCAAGGTAAAATTTAATAACAATTTTTAATGAACAGACACGAATCACAGAACGGAACTATTAAAAGATTTTCATATAACTTACTAAATGTGGGTTTTCTCCCAAACGCGCTGCACCACCTCCAATGATTCTGCTGCCATCAAAATCTATAGCCGATTCCCTTTGCTGGATTCTCTTTGCTTCATGGATTCCTATTTTTGAGTGGTACTCAAACGCATTGTTATAATCGGGAACGTTGGCAAAAGCCACAGCCAGAAGACAAGCAAAGAGTACGACCAAATTCATTGTTATAAACACCGGCAAACAATTAATTGTGCCTAAGACTCCTACAGCATTTTATAGGAAATTCTGTATCTTAATAACTTGTAATCTTGGACATTTTCATGAATAGCAATGTTTATCACTAAGACGTTATCTTAATATTTAATTTTATCTAATTCTGCATATGCTGGTGGAGTATTAGGAATAAATATTAAAACACCAAATATCTTTTCAAAAATCTGCGCTAGTATCAAGTTATATGCACAAGTTGCAGGTTTTGGACTTAATTCTTTTACATCCTTTTTTTTACATGCCCGGGGGAAAAGCCACTTACGGATACCCGCCCACCGATGGAGAGGTGGACGGGCTATGTCGGGCTCGCTCATGACGTCTAGCCACTACCGACTTAAAACCACCAGAATAATCCTGAGACGGGTTCACAGGTACGCCGAAACAATCATCTGTGAAAATTGTTTTACACCCTGTTTAATACACATAAGCTACACATGCACTTCGGTTAAAGCGAATTCAAAAGAGGATTCTTTGGCATTTGGCTGCTTCTTGTTTTGTTTCTGTTGTTTTTTTTTCCCACCCTATTAAGCGCCATCTTTATAACAACATTTAAAACACATATTTAAACAAGATAAAGTAAAAAAACTAAAACCCAACTACGACAAAAAACGACGCTGAAAAAGTATAAAAGTACCCCATGAATACAGGTAAAGTCACAAGCAAATGCTAGTAATATATATATATTCGAAATGTACAAGTGAAGCGCTTTAAAATGATACCAAACACGGCATATCTAGCTTAACTTTATTTTTTTACTCTGTATATTTTGTCCGCTAGAGGGCGCCACATTGAATTTGGTGAAAATCTATATAGCCTATAACCAGCGGACAATTAAGACGCTTCTAATGATATGTCATTTGTCGAATTCTGATTAGTGGTTTAGAAGTTACGAGGGAACAGATGAACATACATACATACATACATACATACATACATAGCCTGTCAAAATCATAACCCTCCTTTGGCTTTGCCGTAGTCGGGTAAAAAGGCAGAAGTATTGTTTATATTATTTTTGTTATTTCAATTTACATTTTAAGTTTTGTTAATTGCAATTAGGTTTAAGTTTTTGTGCATGTTGTGGACGATTCTAATTGTTGTTATCTATTCACATTCACATGTAAAGTTAGTTTTTATTCTAGAATAATTTTTATTCTAAAATAATTGTTCTAACGACTTAATCTTTAGCAAAAACATAATCTGTTCTCGACATTATCAGATAATAATTGGCAGAGATTATTCACAGTTTTATTATAATTATGAGATATAGCTTTTTGTTTGTTTTAATTAAATTACTATTATTAGTTGTTATTAGTTTATATTAACTTCTATGAATAATATTTGTTGGGTAATTTAGTTATTTCTACAAGATATATTTAAACCAAAAATGTGGATTAAAATGTCTCATAGCCATAAAAAATACGGATAAAGCTGCGTGTCGAGTGTATGTTTAAATAAAAGTAAATTAATTATAAAGCTTTTTAATGCTCCTTTTTGAAATCACTTATTAAAATCTAGGCTTAAAGACGCGCTTGAATCCAGCTGTTGAAGTATGAAACACGAGCGTAGGCCGAGGGCATTCCAGCTTCGCAGTTCGCATTTCCGAAGGATGTGACACCAATCTGAAAAAAATGATGACTATAGTTAAAAAAACTGCGTCACTTTTCTGATGGGAGGTTCGATTTGGCAATATATATGTTACGGCTAATACCCGAAGTGCGGCTACACCTAGTTTTAGCCGGTTAGAACTAGTTGTAGCAACTTACTCTTGGTTAAGCCTCTAAGGTCTATCCTTCATCTTGCCAGCTACAACTAGGTCCAGCCATTGCCTGTTGGACAAAATTAGGTCTATCCGATATCTTTCCGGCTTCGGATATTAGCCGTAACATATATATTGCCAAATCGAACCTCCAATTAATACCCAATTAATACCCATATTGGGCGAGTATTGGTATAATACGCAGTCCAACATTTTGAGCAAGCGGCCATCTTATATTTAAATTATTAGAACACTCGTGATTGGACAAGTTACTTCATCTTTGAATATAACCAAGTCAATCATCAGTAGTTCATCTATTTAAAACACCACTGATACATACGTTTTTCAATTATATAAAGCATTATGCTATATTATATAATTATAGGCCCTTCTATAAATTTTAAATTAAATTAATTTAGTACGCACATCTCAACTAATTATAGCGTTTTGACATAATAATTTATATTTGACAAAATCTTATCGCTCGATTTTATCAGATAATGCCTTACAGTTGGTAATAGATTATGATCATCCAATTTTAATTTTGTTGACTTAGATAACATATAATGAATTACCTTGAATTGGGTTTTTCCAAAATCTATGTCCATGACTTAAAAATGATTACTAATACAACTTTAAGAACCCTTTTTTACAGTGGGAAAATTTTCATGGAGCTCGGGGAAAAGTCCACATATGGGACTTGTACCGATTAAACTCTTCTGCTTCAATATTTGTCTATCGCGTCTCTGCTATTACTTTTTAACTTTGGTTACTGTCTATCTATCCTTAATCTGTGCTTCATTGAAGTGTTCTAATGTGATTATAGTAACGGACATTATTAAAGTCTCACTACTGCTGCTTACTTGTCTTGTTACCTATATTTGCATTACTGACTCACGTCCTTAACTCAGGTTCCAACAATAGTATACACCGGTGTTAGTCGGTAGTGGCCGGTTTTAGGCGAGTCCGACATAACCGCCTCCTTCTCTCCCGAGGAGGACCCGGTATCCGTAAAAGGATTTCCCCCCGTCAAAAAAAAAGGTTCCAACCACAGTATAAATATGTGTATGCGTAAAGCACCGCTAATAATGAAAGTCTTATTTACCAAAATCCTGCCGCTTCCAGATCCAACAACGAGAGGACCGCCAGAATCCCCACCACATACGCCGACGATGCCTGCACCGCTGGTACAGATGGTAGAGGAAGCGATCGCAAAAGGTCCATAGATGCTAATGCACACCTCGTTGCTAATCACTTGAAGGTTAACTTGCTTCTGAATCGTGTCTCTCGGTACAGCTGTTTGAGCTAAAAAATTCAAAAGATCAGAACTTGATCACTTATAGCTTTATCATCTTGTATTTATAAAATATAAGCAAAATATAAAGGAAATTCATTATGTGGATAAATGTGTAAAATAACAATTATAAGATGAAAAAAGCAGTAATTACTTTCTCATAAATCCTATAGAAAAATCTTACTCACAGTCAGAAGTCATACCGTAGCCGGAAGCAACAGCCCAGGCGTTGACAAAGTCGTTAGATCCAGATGCCAGGGTGATAGGCATAATGTTATCTGAAAGTGAAGTATTATAGCAATAAAAACCTGGAGTCACCAAGTCTGTAACATTTAGGTACATTTCACTACAAGATTACGTCAGTGTGTTAGTGAGGGCTATCTTTATAGAATGTACAACAGACCTTTGTTCTTGTTATGTGCATTTACAGTTAACAACTATCAGAGTTCGTTTCCGATTCTTCTCTATAGAAACTGCCTTTCGAACATGTGGTAATTGATTGTATTGTAAAACCACGACTATATGTAGCCTAGTTGAATAAAGATAATTTTACTTTGAAAAACTTACTCGTGTATCCAACCCAGTTAATAGTAACAACAGCTATATCGTTATGGAAGAGGTTTGCACCAGGGGCCCAGTTCTCGTGCATCTGAACATTTGATGTGACGATACGAACTCCTCCCTCGAAGAGGGTCAGGGATCCCAGAACCACGACGAATTGCCAGGCTTGGCTGAAACCGTCGCTCCAACAGTGAGCTGCAGTCACTAGGCGCGTGTTGGTGACCAGGGAAGATCCACAAACTGCTGTCCAGCCGTTGGTTAGGTAAACCACTAGTCCACCCTGAACAATTTAAAAAACATTTTTTTTGTACGAAGCATATCAGGATCATAAATTTTGAACGACTGGTTAAACTGTAATTAAAGCAACTTTGCAGACGTTCAATACTTATAAGAGTTTATTTATGAACCTGCTTTGAAATCAAGTTTGTATCGTTAATATTTTGAATATCATTTCCATCACTGTAATGGGACAGCTAATGGTAGAGAAACAAGTTTCTCCACGGGCTTACAAATGTAGGACACAGATAT
The DNA here is from genome assembly GCA_026213755.1 of Eurema hecabe. NCBI lineage: Eukaryota > Metazoa > Arthropoda > Insecta > Lepidoptera > Pieridae > Terias > Terias hecabe. The sequence continues at coordinate 8,080,397 of JADANM010005989.1, forward strand.
ACGTAAAAAAAGTGAAAACTCAAAAATGTTATCATACACTTACCAAGTGTGGGTTATTTCCTAAAGACGCAGGATGACCTCCAATGATTCTGCTACCATCAAAATCCATAGCTGATTCAGCTTGCTTGATCTTCCGTGCATTGGGAATTCCAAATCTCTCATGGTATCTATATGCTGTTATATCTTCTAGCTCTATGGATTGTACCGCTGCTAGAAAAGCGACCAAAACAACTAGGACCTTCATTGTGCCAGATTTTTCACTCCATGGCCAGATACTTCGAAATGCTGCCATTTTATACAGGGCTTAATCTAAATAATCTGATATACCTTAATTAATGTTATGATTGTTTCAGATAAATAGATATAATCAAATTGAAAAAACCCAATGTAGTTTTGAGAAAATCTTTAATTTCATTCATTTTTGAAAAATATAAATAAATTCTAAAAAGCCACATTTTTTTGTAAAATCTGGGTCCAACTTAAATGTATTCAGTTTTTCTCACTCATTTCCTTTACCCAATCTTATTTAATGTGAAAAATATCACAGACGTTTGCTTATAAATTTCATTTTCCATGGGGAAAATGCACAATTTTTATTTTTTTTGAGTCAGGACAAGTTGTGTATAAGTAATCCCTGTGATGACTTTCCACTGCGGTAAGGCGGCACCGAGAACACTATAGGACTTTGATCTATAGACGTCGAACATAGCCATAGGATGGGTCCATAGTCCCATCCCGAAGGCCCATCCTATGGATCCAGGGTCCTGTAACATTACTGATGCACAATTAAAAGGCTTAACGCTTATGCCGCGATCGTTCCCTTATATCATTTAACTAGCGGCACGCCCCGCTTTGGCAAGCATTATGCATGAATTATACATATAAACTTTCCATTTGAATCACTCTATCGACTTAAAAAAACCGCTGAAAATCGGTTGCGTAGTTTTAAAGATTTAAGTATACATAGGATTAAAGGGACATGGCAAGCCATTTTATTTTTACCCGACTACGGCAAACCTAAGGGGGGTTATGATTTTGACAGGCTATGTATGTATGTATGTATGTATGTTCATCTGTTCCCTCGTAACTTCTAAACCACTAATCAGAATTCGACAAATGACATATCATTAGAAGCGTCTTAATTGTCCGCTGGTTATAGGCTATATAGATTTTCACCAAATTCAATGTGGCGCCCTCTAGCGGACAAAATATACAGAGTAAAAAAATAAAGTTAAGCTAGATATGCCGTGTTTGGTATCATTTTAAAGCGCTTCACTTGTACATTTCGAATATATATATATATTACTAGCATTTGCTTGTGACTTTACCTGTATTCATGGGGTACTTTTATACTTTTTCAGCGTCGTTTTTTGTCGTAGTTGGGTTTTAGTTTTTTTACTTTATCTTGTATACTATGTATTGATATTGTTAGGCCAAACTCAAGAAGTATAAAGAAGAAATTTAATTATATAAACACAAACCATGCATACCAAATCTGTCTCAAATTTTAAAATATAATAATCAGCATACAATCTGTATGTTCCAATAATTAATTAGTCGTTATCTTAATTACATTAAAAAAATTACTGTTAGATATTGGCACGAATTGGCTTATAATAATATTGAAGAGAGTTTTTAATTAAACGATAAAGTTGACAACAAATGTTCTGATGTCATCAACAACTTCACTTTCGGTTTATTATGAGTCATAGATAGTCATGCGGCCATAGAGCTGATCCATATAAACCCCTAATGGCACAGCACAGAATTTCGGTTGGCCAATTCACAGGCTCTTTTAGCATTGCCATGGAAAACTATGGATAGTTGGATATACTTGTGTTACTGTTTCCATAGTAGGGATGGTCTTGCATATAAATAAAAGTGAATTAATTATAGACGAGTCACTTATTAATATCTAAGCTTAAAGACGAGCTTGAATCCAACTGTTGAAGTATGAAACACGAGAGTAGGCAGAGGGCGATCCAGCTTCGCAATTGGCATTCCCGAATGATTTGACACCAATCTGAAAAAAAATGATTAAATATAATATTATCCGTATAGTCATCAAATATCGCTTAGAACAATACTGATTGAACTTAACACTTTAAGACTATATTCCTATGACGAATGTTCATAGGTATAACCTTTATCAGTTTTTTGATGTCATGTTCTAAAAAGATATTATAGTTATGGTACCATCTGAATATTATGATATTTTCAGAATGTGATATGCAGTTCTCTACACAGATAATACGAAAGGCATTATAATTATATTATGAACTCCTGAGAAAAAATTTACTAACAGTCAGAAGTGGCACCGTAGCCGGAAACAACAGCCCAGGCGTTAGTAAAGTCGTTGGATCCAAAAGCCAGGGTGATAGGCATAATGATATCTGAAAGTGTGATATTAAAGTTTTAAGTTTCTTGCTTGTTCTTTTTATGAAGAAAATGCCTGCAAAGCCGGTGAAAAATTGTAGTTTTGCTGTACCAGGACCACTAAATATAATATGGATTCTATGAAAATATACTTACTTGTGTATCCAACCCAGTCAATAGTAACGACAGCAATATCATTATGGAAGAGGTTCGTGACAGTTGGAGCCCTGTTTTCATGCATTTGAACATTTGATGTGTTAATTGAGTTTTTTTATACTTAGAAGTGGTGAGACGTGCTGGCTGCACTTCTGATAGAAAGAGAAACGCCACCTCATAACCAATGCAGTGCGTGCTACCCGAAACTTTGCTCTAAAGCCTGGGGGCTCTACACCGACGTTCCCCACTTTAAGTTATAAGATCTTAAGACTCATAAGCTCAGTAATAAGTTTACTTATAGCCGGGCAGGGGTCCGGAGCAAAGTTCTGGGTAGCACTACATTGGTTAAGGGGCTGGCGTTTCTCTTACCATCAGGAGGGCGTCCAGCTCGTCTCACCACTTTATAGAATAAAAAAAAAATATAAAAAAAACACAGCGCCATCTAGTTCCAAGCTAAGCCGAAGCTTGTGTTATGGCAACTAGATAACGGAATAAATTACATATACATACTTTTCTTTTGTAAATACATACGTACAATACATAGCAACACCCAGACCCCAGAAAAATACAAATGTAAATTACAAATATATTTTCCCGATGTGGGAATCGACCACCGACCCACGACCCTTCGCGCAGAAAGCAGTTGTGCTACCACTGCGCCAAGCGGTCGTCTTATATTAGATACCATAACTACAAAGTCTAAAAGAAAATAAATAATTTAAAAAATTAAAAAACTCAACTGTGTAAAAAGTGAACTACGTACCTAATAACAATGGAAACTGAAAAGACAAGAACAAGTACTGCAATCTGGAACTATGAAGAATAAATGTCAAGGTAATTAAATAAATAATAAGTCTATAGAAACTTAGCCAGTTGGGGCCCATTAAAATCTATGGCTCACACTCCAATAGTTGGAGAATAGAATGGCTCACACCATAGATTTCACGAAGCTAAACGAAACCTGCACAGAAGTCAAAAATAAGGTATCGAGCCAAGGCGCGCGCTGCGCGTGATCGTCGGGTGCGCGAGCGTTGGTTGGTTCCCCAGTCGTGTTGTCTTTCTCGCACCAATACGTCAATTACGAGCGCGATTCTACCGATGCGCAGCTATTCTCATCCAGCGCTAAACATTCGTGATGCGACCTACAATAACATAATCACAAACACATCGACACCAATGTCCAAACAGTACTGAACCGTATACTAACTTCTTTAAGTCTTAAGATTGACAATAAATTGTTAACTCACACAAGCTTCATTTTAAATTAGTGTTGTGATACATAATATCGGTTACAACAGTTCAAAATTTAATACTATATTAAGTTGATACTAATTTTTTTTATCCTTTAAAATGTTTGCAATTTAAGTATAAAACTAGAAACATATTTTTACTAAAAATTGAATGTACACCATACATAATTTACTTTACTTATACTTAGCAAAGATGTCACTATTATTTGTAACAGAATAGAATATTTGTTTAAAAAGCCACTGCTTAAAAATAATAATACCAGAAATGCGATTGATACAGCTCTAAAAAGATAGTAATAACAATAAGTATATGCTACTACCCCGTAAGCTTTTAGCGTAATAACCAAGAAATCCGTTATATTCGATATCCGTTACCTATAGTTTGGATATCATTTAGCACATCACTAGCTAGTGACAGTTGTTTGCGGCCGTACTGAAACTTCAACTGCATGATTCGTCGTTAATTGTCTAATACAATGCTTTTTAAAACGGCGCCCTTCCGTGAATCTCCGGAACAAAAGCGACAGTGCTTAGTAAAGTATACAAATGTTCGTCATATCGTTTAAGATTGACATTATGGATAAATTTATTTTTTCCTAATAACATCAATATTACTGCAAAAATCCACTTATCGATGAAATGTTATCCCTGGTTAAGTAATATTACTGGTCGTAGATGATTTTATAAATTGGGCAATGCTGCAAAACGAAACACATCGAAGCAACGTCGCAGATGCTTACGTGAGGGACCTTTTCCACATAGACGAAGTCGAGTTTGTTAAAAGATGTAGGCTTAACGAAGGAGTTCACTTATAAGCTGTGTGATGAGCTAAGGCCAATACTAAACAACCAACAGTTAAATCGACTGAATCGTCTGTGGAGAAAGAGGTATTTAAAATGCTATTTTATTACTAGAAAGATATTTTATAAATAAGAAATAAATATGTGTAACACTTGCACACTTTTAGGTACTGACTGCACGTCTCACTGGCAGATTTGAGGGATATTTTATGGCACATTAAACTGTAAATGAGGCAAAAACTTATCCGTTCTCAGATAATGATCATTAATGCTACAGAAATAAACACCGTAAGATAATTTTTGTTTTATACATCATAATTATCACAGTATGACACTTTTTATGTAGAAAAGTCACATGTTTAGACCCGAGCCAGCCTCAACTACTGCATCTTTGTGTATAAATTTATCATAATATATTAAATTGTAATTTAATCTTATAGATTCCATAATTTTTTTAGGTATTAACATGATTTGTTCTCAGTAAAAGATATAATTTAAATGAAATATAATAAAAAGTATTGTTTCAGGTGATTCTGGATATCCATAGAGGAGGACAATGGTTCAAGAAGGACAATCATAGCTCAGTTTTACTGGTGATACAAAGCCTCTAAGTGGTGACAATATGGCACTCTAGCAAGGCTTGGCAATATGGACTTCTCTTATTCACCAGCTCTGGGAAATGCATGATTTATAGATCTGTAAGCAAGTGTACATTAATATTAATTTTTAGCAACATATGACACCAAAATATTTTAATCTTTTTATGATTTACTCTATTAACATTTTGTAATAAAATAGATGAATGTGTGTATCTGAAATTATAATAAATTTCAATTTTTGTAAAGTGTTGTGTATTTTTTCCAAACTTTGTGCAATTTTGTATACTTATTCATTTTTAAAAATTTATTTTTAATGAACAATCATGACATCCTAAAAGCTTAAAATCTACTTACATTATAATATTTATATATAATTAGTTAATTTATTAAAAGTGATGTTCGAGATAAATACAATAATAGATAATACATATTATAAATTTAAATATTAATGTTCAAAAATATAATAATTACTTTAGACCAGCCTCTCCAGTCCTTGTAAGTTCTTTCACCTTGCCATTTCCATTTAGAATATTCCACCGCGATCAGATGTAGGCAATGGCTATATCTTAGTTGGAATTTAAATATTTCCACAAAAGATCTAACTGCCGCCCCGAAAACAAATACATACCTACAATGCTGTAAAAGATAAACACCTGACTTGAGACACTTAAAATTCAAAGCGCTAAGAACATTCAGCTAAGCGAAAGATATTTCTTGGTTTAATACACTAATTAAGTTATAAAAACACTATTTTAACATAAAAACTTGAAAATTTGCTTGCTACAAATATAAATAAACTCTAAAGTATTCAAGTATTGCCGCGTCGAATTTAACCGGACTGACGTCAACTGTCAAGTGTCAAGTGACAAATCACGACTATTAGAAGTTCCGTTTCATGAAATCACAGCATCGACACAACGTTTTTGAAATACAACTCTCCGTAATTTTTAAGATAAGATTTAGATTAATATAAAAATGATGTTTTTATATTTATTTCAACAAGTTTTTATTTATTTTAGTTACTATACAAACATTTATTATTAAAAATTTTGTATAATATTAAGTAGACAAAAATCAAAAACTTAATGGTAAGTGCGTGTTTTGGAACACTGGTGCGAAAGTGATGACGCTATGCAAAAATGATTGTTTATCTCGTTTTTCCTAATACAGGGAATAGACAATCATTCGTTTTTTACAGTACTTAGCAGAATTAAAACATTATTGTTTTATAGAGGTCATGGTACGAATAATAAGTAATGTTATTATTCGAAAAAAGAATTCTGAAAACGATAATTTATTATTTATTATTAGCGATACAGGAACATTTAAATACGTTAACTGTAATATTATAATGAAACCATTGAAGTAGCTATTTCTTTTTGTTTAACTCTAAAACTACAACTATAAATTAAGTAAACAAACCCTGACACAATCAAAATAACTAGTGTTGCCCAAATTGAGTCTTGGTCTTGCAGTCTTGGTCTTGTTCTTGCGTTTTTGCAAGACCAAGACCAAGAACAAGACCGCGTATTTTTAGCAAGACCAAGACCAAGACTGACCGTGCAAGACTTGAGCAAGAACAAGACATAGCCTGCAAGACTCTTGCGTCTTGCAGCTAGAACTTAGCGCTATTTCACTGAGTAGTTAGGAGTAACAGTTCGGTGTATAGGTAGGTACGCTTAGGAATTCTATGAGACGCAAAAAACTGTATCAAAGAATATGAAAAACTGGACCTATGCGCATTGCGACTAATACCATAAACATAGCGAATAAAAAAATTATTAAAATCAAACTGAGTGCATGCATAGTTATGTTTTAACCATCGGCACTTTGATAATGCGGCATCAAAAGTTTTGTACTTACTTCTCAAAGAAATTTGCCGCTTTTCGGAAGTACATGGTTATGATACACGCGCCGGCGGCTTCTTTTGAAATCTAAAACAATCGTTGCCGCCACGCCGAAATCATAACATTTGACACTATTTGATTGCCGCCATAGGGCGTAGGTATACTCATGCAAAAAAATTTCGAATTTTTTTACACGCTTTATATTATTGTTTGATTTGCGGCGGCATAATTATCATAGAGCCGGCACGTGGCGAGGCGGCGCGGTAGAAAGCAAGGAAACGTACTATAAATAAAGGAATTATTTTAATTCCAGTCATTTCCAATTGAGCTGTGCTTCGAGTCTTTTTTTTTTTTCTTCGAGTCTAACTTAATAATTGTTTTTCTAATTCTCTTCAAATAAATGATAAATCGTAAAACTCTTTTATCAAATTTCTTATCAAATCTTCAGTTATTTATTAATCTGCTTGATCTTTACTATGGCTATATTCATTCAAGCTCACAATGTTCCAATTCTAATACGTTTTTCTAGGATTTAAAGTAAACTTTAATAAATAGTAATAGACTAATAGGTAATTGCAAGACTTGCAAGACTTGCAAGACTCTTGCTGCAAGACCAAGACCAAGACCAAGACTGGGAGCGCAAGACCAAGACCAAGACCAAGACCAGGTGTATTGGCGCAAGACCAAGACCAAAACTGGCTAAGTCTCGTCTTGTTCTTGCGTTTGGGCAACACTAAAAATAACACACACTTTTTGGACTTACCTCATTTGATTTTAATGACCAAAATGATTTCAAAACCTTTTTTTCCACCCAAATCCTAGTATCACCACAATTTATTAGTCGAAAATATTTGTTATTTTTTCATTTCGATATTTTTTCAAAAATATACGACTTAAATGTCAATTTGACAGAACCGAGAAAGTCGTGGACGCTAGTTGGCGCTGTGATCGTGCACGGTGCCAATAAGCTTGAAACAAAACGTTCCTGATACATGATAGTTTTGTAAAAGATGGTGGTTGGGCCCCTGGTCTATGGTTAGGATGAAATTTTGCACACGCTCTGATTTCTGAATTCTGATGACAATACATCACTAACTAAAAAACGTCATTACAAATCCAATATGGCGGCCTCCCCAAGATGGCGACGAACTGGCTGTTTGAAATGCACTTCAATGATTTGGGTATCAAAATAAAGGGTTTGCTGTCAGGAATACGAATAATAAGCGTGTTTTTAAACTATAATTGATTGATTTAAATCCGTGTTGTAGCAAAAATGTCAACCGTGGGCTTAGGTCAATCGGCTTCTGTTTTCGGTGGTTTTGCCCACTATAATAATTATTACATAAAATTCAAAATATACTTATTTTAAATTTTTATAAAATTGCAATAATAATTGCCATAATGATTGTATTGTCAGTAAACTGACAATACAATCATTCCTATAACAGTCACTATTTCGCATTAATTATATTATTATTAAAGATACTCACATAGTAGACATAATTCTAGAAAGTCATTTTTTTTGTGAACTGCTTATCATTTATCATATAAATTCCTTTAAATTCAAAGGTGATATTATAGTAGATATATTGTTAAGAAATGCTTAACTTGTTGACAATAGGGAATAAAAGTTGTTATGGAAATTCGTTATTAGGTATATTCTCTTTTTCTTTTCTTTCTTATATATTATGGCATTAGCGTTTAGCTTTTTGCCAATGCAATCAAGTAAAATCGTCATCAAGTCATCTTTAGTAGATAGTAGTCAGTCGTTTCGTTCTGCCCTTCGTAAAGTGATAGTGAGCTTTACGAAGAACCTAGAACTGCATTATACACTATCACAATCATACATTAAATCACTTTATGCACCAATAAAGGAATATTCAATCGAGATTACATATAGACGCCGCACGATTCCCGCCAAAACTCCCCCCTGGTATATTCTCGAGTGTTGTAGCTTTTAAACGTTTTACCCGTTTCAGTAAAGTTTTCTCTCAAATAAAAAAAAACAAAAATATTCCGAAAATGGTATACCTTTTGTGTGTAAAAAATTCAGTATAATGTAGTTCTCTTAAACTATAGAAAATATATTGTTGCTTTTTTTAGTAATTAAATATTCAATAATTATTCACTTTTATTAAATACACGTGCGATGCTGGAGGATGGAAGAATATGAGAAAGAGGTCCTATATAAATTAAATTCATAATTTCTCAATAGACTCAAAATTACTGAAGAAAGCAACTAATTTTGGTCTGGCATTCTCGAGCTTTACGTGATGTAACTAAACGTATTATGGATGAAGAAAAATAAAACTGAAGATAATAATAGATGGAGTCCTTATCAATGATCTTCAACAAAATATAACAAAACAACTCCAACGAATCCGTCAGTCTAGTAAAAGAAACACAAGCAAATTAGTCACAATAATTTATTATGCTACAAGCGCAATGTGGCAAATTTACATGCGAGCACGGATCCAGGCGCTGAAGGAAGTAACCCTGGCATAGGCAGATGGTAAACTAATCTCGCAATGAGGAGAGCCGAAAGATGTGATACCAATCTGAAAGAGGAGTTGCAGTTTTACGATTCTTTCAAATATTAGTAGAAAGGCAATGGAATATAGAAGTCCATTGTAGTTGTTTGCAATGGTTTGCAAAGGAAAGGTCTGGCAGAAAGGATTAAAACATCCTTTAATATTTCTATAAGGACTAAATTGCAACAGTAAAGAAGTACAGTATCTGAATATGACATAAAATATATATATTTTTTTTTATTTATTTAGGACCTAATGAAATATAATTAATAAGCAGTTTAGATTATTAATTATAAAGTAAAAGCTTTCTAGATACAATGTCACCGTTTTTAAGTACAATATAACTAATAATATCTTTCCTGAATCAATAAAATTAGTTTTTCCTGTTTTTTTTTAATTCCTGACGATATACTTATTTTGTCCCTTGTCATTATTGTTATTTAAGTTTTAAGGTAATTCGAAATTTCAAATGTACCTAGTAATAGACTTTCCGAGTGCACAGTATCACTTATTTTATTTGACTTACCAATAATTATTTTAAAATAATATCTGACACTAATAGTAGAGGATTTGCCAAAATTTGTCTTAAGTCCTATAGAATGTGTAATGTTACATATCGGTTATATTTACCAAGGTGTTGCCAATGTTCAGAGGACCACCGGAGTCACCACCACATGTTCCGACCCTGCCAACACCACTCGTGCAAAGGGTCGAATCAAAAACTATTGCGTAACTTAATCTGCACTGGGCATTGGTGATAACTTGGAGATTTACTTGTCTTTGCGAGGTGGACGAAGGAACTCCAGTTTGAGCTAAAAAAGTAAGAAAAATTGTTAAGACATATTGGAAATGCCACTATTCAGAAGACACTACATTTATTTGATTACTGTAAATAAACCGTTTTTAAAAACTTACAGTCAGAGGTTAGGCCGTAGCCGGAAGCGCGTGCCCAGGAGCCCACGTAAGCATCGGTACCAGATGCGAGGTTTATAGGCGCAATGTTGTCTGAAAAGTAAAGAATATTACTTAAAAAATAATCTCAAAAATATATGAAATAAAAGTTTAATTACACAGATCTTACTGTTGAATCCAACCCAATTGATCGTGATCATGGCAACGTCATTTTGAATGGTGGCGGGTGTCCAGTTCTCATGCATTTGGACGTTATTGGTGGCAATACGAGTGCCGCCACTGAACAGAGTAAGGGTTCCCAGTACGACGACGAATTGGCGGGCTTGGTTGCGACCATCGAACCAGCAGTGAGCAGCAGTAACAGCTTTTGTGTTTGACAGGAGAGAAGAACCGCACACAGAAGTCCATCCACTGGTTAACGTGATCACAAGACCTCCCTGAAGGACGCCATCATTAAATACCATAATTCAAAGTTGAAAAATAAAAAAATGCTTAGGTACACATACATAAATATTACTTCTTTATAAAATAGGGCGTAAACGAGCAGGCGAGCTATCTGATGGATTTTCCATCAGATAGCTCGCCTGCTCATCGCGGCTTATGAATACTCGCAGAGCCAGACAGTCCTGGAGTGGATTGTCGACTTTCAAACTACTAAATACTTAATCGTAGAACTTTCTAAACTTACCAAGTGGGGGTTGTCTCCCAAGCGCGCGGCGCTACCTCCAATGATTCTGCTGCCATCAAAATCTATGGCTTCTTCTTTTTGCTTAATCCTTTTTGCTTGAACTATACCAATTTTCGCATGGTAGTCAAAGGCAGTGTTATATTCTGGGATGTCGGCTTGAGCCAAAGCAAAAAGACCAGCAAAGAGGACCAACAACTTCATAGTTATAATTACCGTCTACCAATTGATCGTATCTTTGTTATGTCTGGCATTTTATACTGAATTGTATATCTTAGTATCGGTTAATCTAGGAGATTTAAATTATTAATAACCTTATATCGGAGATGTTATCGTCATATTGTATTAACCGACTGCAAAAAGGGATAAGGTTTTCCAATTCGACCACAAATTTGATTTTCTTGGTATAGTCGGGTTTAACTTGGTCGTTTTTAGCAGACCAGAGAAATCAAGCAAAATTTTCTAATATACTAGGGACGATTAAAGCGTTTGTAAGTTTACGATTCACCCGAATTTAAAGGATTGATTTAGTAATAATTAAAATATTCAGAAGACGGTGCCAAGTTAAATTTAATTGGATATGGTATTGGTAGTAAAATTGTTATAGGTTTACTTGGTACTGAAAAGTTATACAATAGTTGATTAAACTATTATATTTAATACTAAATGAAAATACGAATTTGTTTGGTACAAAGTATGTCGAGCCTTTTTGTTGCTTATTTTCTGTTTGAAGTCGATTTTTGTTTGTTGAAAATTATTTTATTATCTTAAATACTCATAATGTTTTATTTTGAAAAAAGTAACGATGTCAGCACGTTTTGCTTGAATGTGTCATTTTAGGCCCATATATTTCAGACAAGCATCAATTTTCAAGCATTTCTGATTTCTTCTCGATGGTGTCTACTATTAAAATATAATATATTTAAGGTTAATTTCTATTACTTATCCTTCCCCTTACTTATATCCCAAAATTACCATTTTCTTTGATTAGAAATCATCTGCATACATCCAGGAATATTAAAAAAATGTGAATCGGTTCATATGTTATTGAGTTATTCCCTTCCCAACATATTTTGCGATAGATTTTTTTTATTATAAGATTATCTTGTTTGCGGATAGTTCTGGGAGATATATTTGAAAGCGAATGCACAATCTTATACCAGGAATATTTCTAGGATCACAAGTTTTCATGTCAAGCTCAGGTTTTTAATGCATACAAAAAATGGTAAGCATTTTGTGTTTGAAACAAAAAAATACAATGAAAAAAAAGGGTTTTTTTACAATATTTTTTATCTGTCTGTGGATGTCTGAAGACTGATTAATTGTATTTATCAGTACTCGGATATAAATGAAAGATGTCTGGGCGTGTATTATTACTAGCAAAAAAGATAGGAATTTTTTTTTTATTATGTTAGTCTGTTCTTCATAGAAAAGAGACGGTACCTTCCTCTGAACCAAAAAGGGGATAGGGTCGAACCATGTTAGATGTCGGGAAATAGTATAAGTATTCTAGATTGTAAGTCAGATTTCAAGATGCCTTAAACTTTTTTTCTATAATAATTTATAGGCAATAAAACCGATGGATTCTGAGATATCGAACAGGATACGAATGTTATTTTTTTTAATTCAATAATAATTGATCGAATTTAATCCGTTGGATTGTGCAGTAGAAACATGAGGTACCAATACACAAAAAGCACAAAGGCGAACAGGAAAATTAATTAAATACATCCCAGTAAATCTAATTAATACATAGGAGCCATCACCGGGGGTAGGTCTCAGTAGACCGACTGGGTGGGTACCCCCACAGTGCCAGACATTCTACCGCCTGAACAGTGATGTGATAATGTCACTGTGCTCCGGTCTGAAGGGAACTGTAGCCAGTGAAATTACTGGCCTAATGAGTCTTCACATCTGACGACTCAAAGTGGGGAGCTTCGGTGTAGTGCACCCCTGCCCGGAGTTGGGCTTTATAGCAAAGTTCCGGGTAGCACTGCATTGGCTATGTGCTGGCGTTACTCTTACCATCAGGAGTACGTCCAGCTCGTCTCCCCTCTTAATAGTATAAAAAAAAATGTAATAATTACTATTAAATTATTATCATATCGACCAGACATACATTATAAAGATTATCTTACTTGATTGTATTCTTCACGAAAATCGTTATATCAATTAAATTATCATGTATTAATTAAGTGTTCCGTTCTATAAAGGCAATCCAAAATCACTCTTAAGTCTTTTGATTAAGAGTTATTTTAGATTTCTAGTTTCTACTAACTTTTCAGCTAAACATCAGCAATTGTATGCTGATTATTGTAATATATTGGAACGAATTATATGTCTAGATTACGCAAAATGTATTTTTATTGTTGGAATAAAAATAGATTGAATAGATAAAACAAATAGGAAAAACCCAGCAAAATAGTCAAAATTTGGGATGTGGTTTTGTTCTGTATGTGTGATGATTTCAGGCCATTTTGATCTCCTACAACTTTACTGTAAAAAAAAACACATTCGACTTACGGCCGAATAATGAGACGCATACGTTTAGGACTGTTTAGGACTTAAACTGAGGCAGCTACTCGAAATCGCAACCCGAACAGACGGCGGGTCTCTCAGACATATACGTCATCAATGGCGGGTTAAATATTTAAGGCCACAATTCGGGGTAAAGCATCTTCTTAACTACTAAATAGTATTCTTAATATCGATGATATTAGCGCAATTAAAAGATGAACAGATCCTTTTCACAGACGTACTAACACTCTCCTTACAGCAAAATTGGTATACTGAAAAGTCTCTTAAAGTTAACGATTTTTAGCTGTCGAAATAGCTGTCAAAGGGCTAAGAATGAAGTATCTAATTATTCTAACGATAATTATGAGACTGCGAGACCATCCTTAAAAATTTTATTTGTTGTATAATCTCCGATATGATCTTCTTCTGGATCACAACGAATGTAGTATAAATTGGAGAAATTATAGATTATAGTTCGCGGGTCCAAACCGAAAGTTATAATCAATTTTTCTACCAATTTAAAGAAAAGTAAAAGCAATTTGTGAATTTTTGATTATCCCTTCTATATGGGGGAATATAAAATTCTCAAAACACTAGTATCATTATACCTAGTGTATCTTAATTCTAATTTTGGACAAAGTATATGCAAAAATACAATTAAATGAAAGTAAATAGATTCGTAGCAATGGTAATCATGTCCATATAGGGTTCCTCATTGTAATTTTTTTATAAAATTAAACCCAGTGATTGTGCAAAAGGTAATGTTTTATTTTTACTGTGTCTCATAATATGTATAAGAACTGATCTTAAACAATATTACAAAACAAGTGAAGATATTTAATATCACATTAAACTATGTTGTTAAAGATGTCTTTATAAATAAAATTCAATCAATTGTCCAGCATTATAAATGTTAAACAAGACCTAATATTTTCACAAACCTAATATTCATCTGTAATTTGTCCTATAGTGTTCTTTCTTTTAAATAATATGAGTATTATAGTTCATTGCTATGTAAATAATATATATTTTCAATTTTACTTCTTTGACCATCCATATTAAAGTATTTAAACTATATTATATACATAAATAATAATTAAATACACACATCCTAAAGGTAATGTGTATGCAATATTAATATTAATTTTTATTAAAAATTGGGCTGTGCTCTGCAGTCTGATCTGACTTCATTTGTTTCTTTTACCAACAGACTTTTAATTTTTTCATTTATACAAACATACTTGTTACAAATCATACTTTGTACTGTTACTTCCAATTTGGGCTACCTACATTTATAAACACAATAATTTCCTCAAAAAAACTGATATTACTCAGGTGGTTTAGGAATTAATTATATATGTATTTTTGGTCAAAATACATTTTTGTTTATTTTTTTTAGTTAATAAGGGAAAAAACTAAAATTTATGTGTGGTAAAGGAAAATAAACCAATGCAATATTATTTTTGGTTTAAATTTAAGATTGAATCTGAATAGCTATTATCATTTTAGTTGAAAGGAAAAACAATAATTCTCTACCTGTGTGGCCTATGTATTATTTTCATATCACTTAAATCTTTTATGTATGTATAATAATCACTCTTAAGCACTGGAAATAAATAGCTTTATTTTTATAATTTTAGTACCTTAAATAATATTACAACAATCAGTGAATTTATGTAATACAATATTGAACTTTTTAAATATACCATTGCAAAAAAACAATTTAATAGTACTAAAGACTGTCTAACATTGTCCTGGACATTAAGTTTTAAATAAAAATTTTTATTAATTGTCAATTAAACATTTATTTCCCAAGATTGAATTTGCCATAAATAATCATGTGCTTCTTTTGGTGCTTGGTTTCTTTTTGTAACATACTTCTAAAAATAATGTGTATTTAATCTGTCCTGAGTATTGACAGTTATGTCTCGATGTTCTCATCTTTGTGATTCTTCAGAAATAGCATCTGAAAAAATAATTTCTAATTAATATTTTGTACTTGTATATTAAATAGAGCAAAAAGTTACATTAATAATGGACTAAATTGAAATTAATCAAACGTTACGTGTTCACTTTACTTACTTCTCATTACTTATAGAAAATCCTTTTAGTATGATGTCTATCTTTCTTTCGTTTTTTCTTCATTGATCCCATTTTATATGGTCATAATCCTATAACCTATTATATTTAAAAATTAAATTTAAGTTTATTTATATACCTATTTCAAAATGTTTTGTTGACAAAGTTTAGAAAGGTAATATGACATAATGACATTCAATCATACGTTTCATTTAACGACAAATTTTGACAATATGTTTGAAATGATTATTCATAAAAGTATTTTCTATGAAATAATTAGATTAAAATAACAATTAGTAAAAAAATAATAATAAAACTTTAACAATATTGTATATAAGATGCAACTGGTATTACTGGTATCAGGTATAGTTCAGTAAATTAATACAATATAAAACCTTATTTTAGGTTAGGTTATTTTGACAACTCTGCGTACCTATAAAGAATTTCGTGTCGTAAAGAAATTAAATTTATTTTGACTGTATCTCGGTACTTGGTAGCTGTACCTAAGCGCTTAGCGCTTGCCGCTTAGTTAAAAAACTGTACAAAATCGCTTAAGATACGTTTCTGTATGTCCTTAAAATTTGACATATTTTTAAAGTAATCGGATCCTTAAGCATTTGATGAATTTAAGATGCGTTTCAGTATTCGGCGACGAAAAATAAATATTTTGTCACTTTCAAGAGGAAGGTTTATACGTATAAAACATGCTTAATATATGCGAGCAAAGCCGGGACGGGGTGGTAGTAAATGTGTAAAACTAAAAAGTTACAACAATGTAGCCAGTGAAGTGCTTTTAAATATTTTATAAATTCCAATAATAATATTTAATGAATTATAAATAAATTCCAATTCCAATTATAAATAAATCATAGACATGTATGTGCATGCATGTACTTTATTTTTTATCCTGTTCCTTTAACACAAGCTGTATAAAAAGATTGTTTAAAAAAAATATGCTTCTTACATTAATAATATTTGATTGATAGGGGAGAAAAAAATATCAATATACGAAATCAATTAACGACGAAAAATAAATTTTGACGGATTGTACCATTAACTGACGTCACACATACGCGTTTTGGTTGTTAGAGCCAATTTCTTGTTCCACACGAGATCAATATTCCGAAAATAAGTCCTCCAAAAGCCACGAACAGAAAAAAAAATTAACTATTTTTAACCGACTTCAAAAAAGGAGGAGGTTCTCAATTCGTCTGTAAAAATAATAGTTTTTTAAACGTATGTTCACTGATACTGTCGTCAATTATGGACGGATTTCAATTTTTTTTTTCTTTTTAATGTTACTTGGATAATTGTCAACAAATTATACTGCTAAAATTGTACCATCAACGGTCACCTAATCAGGCTTAGTAAATTTTTTAGCCGTCCCTTGTCACCCCGTTACCGTAATTATTCACCTCGAAAAAATAAACAATCCCAGAGGTTTTAAAGAAAACTATTTCAAACAAAAACTATGTAAAATCTAGACTTACCTCTTTTTGTGTAGCTTCTTAAAGATATTACCATCGTTGGCTAACTCCACACGTTGTCAAAAAATGTGTTACGTCGAACTTTAACATACTAAAACCCCAACTATCTTCCCTCGACCTATTATATGTAGGTACGAATTGCTTAATATTATAAAAAGAAATGTAATATTTGTAGGGATTTTACTTCATTAGTGAAACATTAAACATTAATCTTAAGCTTGTCACTAGCCTAATTATTTTCTTCAAGTAGAGGATAATTTAATTAATTATTAACAAAATATACGCCTTACACAGTCCACATTATACCCGGACCTGTAATAATACTTACCAGGATAATTAGCCTGCTTATACTATGACTGTTAGTAGCAATAACGATAGAACTTTACATTATATTACTATAGAAAAAAGTTAGTAATGAGTTATAGCGTAAAAATAATCGAGAAAATCTCCTTATTTATTTTTGTTAGTTTGGTTAGTTGTCATCGTCGAACATTTACTCTCGAGGTGTCGTCGAGATAATATTTTAATAAAAAGCATATAATTACGTTCGAATTGAAAAAACCATCTCCTTTTTGGAATTCGGTTAAAAATAGAGTTGTGTCACCCAAATAAAAATGCATTGTTCTTAAAACTGCGTGAATTTAAATCTTAATAGTATACATAATATATTATAAATTACGTGTCAGGTTGTATGTCCGCGATTGACTCCTAAACTACTGAACCGATTTTAAATTAAATTTGCAGACCGTGTGCAGTTTGATCCAACTTAAAAGGAGGGATAGCTTTCATCCCGGTATTTAACCGGGATCGGGAACTAAGCGGGTAAAACCGCGGGGAATTGCTAATATAACTTAACTTAGAGACGAGCTCTAATTCAGCTATAGAAAGATGTCTCTGGCATAGCCTGTCTTTAGTTTCAGCCTCACAATTAGAATTTGGCCGAAAGTAGAACATGGTATTTATTACTTCAGACACCTAGGGGAGATCTTGTGGGCTTTAGCCATATATCTCGTACAAACGAATGTTCGAATGAATAAAAAATATATATATTTGCGTTAAAATCCCATACACAATAGAACACTATATGTTCTAGGATTTGATTTTAATGCATTTTAGAACTAACATTTTATCAATGTATCTATTGATGAATCTGACTAAAAAGCCGCCAAACTGTGTTTAAGTTATGATTAATACTATTCTTCAATATTAAAGATTGAATTATGTACGTAAAAATTATTGCAATAAAAAGAGAAAGTTGAAAATTAATTTCTTTCCTTTGAGTCAGTCAAAGGAAAGAAACACAAATTAAGTGTTATTTTTGAGAAAAATATCATGTATTTCTTTGACGAATTTTTGTACCAAATAAAGCATTATAAAAACAAATATTTGATATCCTATCATTATTACAATGTTTCGGTTCGATACAATCAAAACTAGATATTTAGACGACCTATCTGCGCAGTGGTAGCACAACTGCTTTTAGCGCGAAGGGTCGTGGATTCGATCCCCACATCGGAAAAATATATTTACATTTTTATTTTTCTGGGGTCTAGATGTTCGTATATATTGTATGTATTTACAGAAGAAAAGAATGTATATGTAATTTATCCGTTATCTAGTTGCCATAACACAGCTTAGCGTGGGACTAGATGGCGCTGGTTATAAATGTCCTGAAATATTTATTTATTTATTTAAACTCAATCATTTAATTATAACATTAAATTAAGTAGTAATTGCATTACCTAAAATTAACAAAACAAACGTCATTAAGCTTGATAATTTAATCTGGTAATCGTGAAAGGATTATCTTATTTTAGCTTTAATCACACATTGAATTAAAATTCTAAGTAATGCAACTGATTGATAAACATTTAATTTTTCTATAATACTTTACTACTGGATAAAATAAAATAATCCTTATTATATGTACTAGTAACCCGCCCCGGTTTCGTTTATTAATATGCATGAATTATACATACTTTGCGTAGTTTTATATCTATACTTAATATATAAAGCTGAAGGATTTGTTTGTTTGTTTGTTTGAACGCGCTAATCTCAGGAACTACTGGTTCGAATTGAAAAATTCTTTTTTTATTGAATAGACAATTTATCGAGGAAGGCTTTAGGCTACATAACATCACGCTGCGACTAATAGAATCGAAGATATAATGGTTAATGTGGAAAAAACGGGGAAAATTTTTCATCTTTGAGGGCTTCCTTTGCGTGCGCTGCGAAAACGGTTCAAGATACCAAGAAATATGAATGAAAGAATTATTCATCTTTAAAAGATCTAAGAAAAAGTTCGCGACAGTATATGTCTATCTTCTAAGATACTCATACTTCTAAGATCTCACTATAACATAACATAATAATAGAAATAGATCGGACGGGGACGAAGTCGCGAGCAACAGCTAGTTTAAGCATAAATTGACAGAGAAGCGCATCCAAATTAAGTAACGGAATAGCTTGTTAGTTATTATAGAAAAAGTGTAATAATAATAATAATTTATTTCCATAATAAGGTGATTTACAAAATATTTTACCCAGGCTCCCGAGATAGTAAAGATTGTTTTTCACGAGCCTGTTTCATCCAAATCATGATGTGATAATATGTTCAGATATTTTACAATAGGTATATAAAAATATAAAAAACCATCTTTAATCAGTTGATTGTGTACATTTTTATTTTCAAAAATATGATTAAAGTCGTTTCACTATTTTAAATAACATTTTTATTTTACTTTAAATTTTCTTAACTCAATAATTTTCACGACAATACGCCTTTGATAATATATTTTTGTAGGCGCTCAGATTTTGTGTAATGAAAAGTTTTTGAAATTATTCAATCTAATTCATATATCTAAATAACAATATCATTGCCTTATAGATGAAAATTAGATCTAATTTTATTTAAAATTTTAATGTTTCACAAACGTTTGCAATACCATTTGATACGTTAATATCTATATCTATACTAATATATAAAGCTGAAGAGTTTGTTTGTTTGAACGCGCTAATCTCAGGAAGTACTGGTTCGAATTGAAAAATTCTTTTTTTATTGAATAGACAATTTATCGAGGAAGGTTAAGGGTTAGGCTAGATAACATCACGCTGCGACAAATAGGAGCGAAAAAATAATGGGCAAAACAAATCAACGGGGACGAAGTCGCTAGCAACAGCTAGTTAAATATATGGTTCTTATCGATGAAGATGAAAGTTACCAACAAATTGTTACAATTTTTTAACTGTTAAAATCTGGTAGAAGGAAAACAAGCAGAGTACTTTTCAAAAATTATATTTTGTTACTAATTTTCCATGATCAACTTTACATGCGTGCACGAATCCAGCTGTTGAAAGAAGTGACCCTAGCGTAGGCTGATGGTAGACCAGCCTCGCAACGAGAGGACCCGAAAGATGTGATACCAATCTGAAAAAAAAACATTTATTGAAAAACAGTAAAATGATATAATTTATATTATAATTAATGAAAAAGGAGTTACAATTTTACGAATCTTTAGAATACGGCTAAAACTACAAATTCATGGTTCTGACATGCAGTTAGTAAGGTTGAAATGGTTATACTAATATAAAAATGCGAAATTATCTTCGTCTGTCTGCCAAAACTACTGAACCGATTGTTAATTACAATTGGTTAATAAATTTAATAATGTCAACAGTTAGCTTAGATAGCGGGAGAAAGGACATAGGCTCCTTTGTGACTTGAAAAAAGGGTTGTAAATGAACCCCCCCCCCCTTTTTTAATATAAAAATGTGTATCTTAAAATACCTTTAATAATTTTTCTTGAATGAATAAAATTGGTGTTCTCTGTATTTTTTATATCACTAACGATATGATTACTTTGTCCATTTTTCATGTATGTATAGTACGCTTCATTTATGTTTAGCGCTGGACGAGAATAGCTGGGCATCGGAA
>JADANM010005989.1:8197975-8238297 GCA_026213755.1 Eurema hecabe
AAGTTTATATGAAAGTCCACGCGGACGGAGTCGCGGGCAACAGCTAGGTATATATATTTAAATAGAAAGACTGGATTATAGACATAACAATATACGCATACATAATATATATTTAGGTGTAATAATTTTTATAAAAAAGCTGAAAGAAAGGATTTGTGACCAAAGGGTATAAAGGGGAAATGGAAGGAAGGAAATATAGCCTTCCGGACTCTAATGAGATGTCATTACTTGACGCCGGTTTTCAGCGGAATAATTTCGATTTAATGGATGTGTATAAATAGATATGGGTGTAAAAACATTCCTCGATAATTGCTATATTTTTGAAAATATATTTGCGAAACATATACAACGAAAATTGTAAAAACTACAACTCGACTATGGTAATAGTTGAAACTAAAATTATTATAACTTGTCAACTACGTCATTATAACGATTAGGTACCATTAGTTTAGGCACTGTGATGGAACATACAAAATACATACGACATATTATATCTATACATATATTCATACATTGCTTTTTTTTTATAGAGGGAAATGCTTTTAGGCATACCCGCCGCGTGGAGATGGTAGTTGCGGCGGGTTATGTGGGACTCGCCTGGCCATATTATTGGTGCGACGCGCTAGTCACGCAACATGGCCAGGAATACCCACTAAAACCCTCTGTTCCACTCTTGGCGCCTGTGTCGGGGTGAGGGGTCGCTTTCGCATTCCCACCTACTACCCCGACAGGCCTGCCCAATAGGGCCACACAACATATAGTATACACATCGCTTAAGTACAATTATTAAAATCATTCAATAAATAAACCAGTTAAGTAAAAATTTTAAGAAGTTTCGTCACTTTTGTATTTATTTTATTTATTGAATGTACCAATTTGTAATCAAGCGCCCTTTCGGTCAGTTGACGTCATTAAAAAACCTGATCAACCGAGTCCAAACAAACACATGAACAATCCGAGCATTTAATGTAAATTTGACAAAAAACTAAAATCCACAAGCATAAGCAACATAAGCTTAATAAATTAAATACTGGACCAATTACAATTACGTTCGAATTTCACCAATAGAAGTATTTATATAATTACTAGCTGTTGCCCGCGACTCCGTCGGCGTGGACTTTCATATAAACTTTGACCCCCTCTTCCCCCTTATAACCCTTTTTTCCAGTTAAAAATAGCCTATGTTTTATCTCAGACTCTAGACCAACTGTGTACCAAATTTCATTACAATCGGTTCAGCGGTTTGGCCGTGAAAGCATAAAATTATAAAAAAATTCAACACCTCGCGCAGCCTTTTGGGGGTTGATTTAAAAAAAGAGACTATTTAGACTATCTCTGTACCAAATTTCGTTCTAATCGGTTAAGTAGTTTTAGCGTAATGGAAAGACAGACAGACAGACTTACTTTCGCATTTATAATATTAGTATGGATATATATTTAAAAAGACTGGTTATAAAGAATATACTCATTAGCACAATAAAAAAATCGCAAGGATACCTAATACTATATCGACGAGACTGGACAGTAGTTATGGACATCGAAGGCCATTTTCCATTAGCCTTAGATCGCATTTAGATACCTTTAAAGGTACTTCAGAAAGTATGCACAAACTAATTTTAGCGAAAAAGTTCATAAAAATATTTATTTATTTATTTATTTATTTACACTTTATTGTATACACATTAAAAGAAATACAACACATAAGATACATGAAAAGAAGAAATATACATACAAATGGCGGCTTTATCGCTTGGCAGCGATCTCTTCCAAGCAACCTTTAATAAAGAAGTACATGAAAGTAATAAGGCAGTGTATACAAAAAAAAATAAAAATAAAATAAACACACACACTATAATAAAATCTTTACACAAAATAGGAAAATAATAAAAAGAATAGTTAGTTTAACTTAGACTTAAGTAATATTAGAATGATGGTGGTGACTTTTTAGATATTTATTTAGGTATTATTTTGTACAAAAAATATAGGTATACCAAAAACCTTTTAGAAGCTTAAATTTTTGTCATTTGATAAGATTGAGATGTCGTCTTCCAGCGCATCTTGACACTAATTCAATATACATATATTTTCTGTGGGAAATGCTTTTTAAGCAGTGAATTCTAAGAATTTAAAGAGTATAAAATTTCTAAGTATCGTTCGTTTCTAATGTGGATGAATAATTCTAAACAAAATAATTGACTTTTCCAAGGGTTATTGTACCTCTGAGTTGATTATGGAGGACATTGCAGCAGTTGAATGGTATTCCACTCTTCGATGTTTTAATCAAATTTCATTCAAAGATGCCCTTTTGATTATGAAGTATAATAAAAGAATAGAAATATAGATGACTACTAGACTATAGACTACTAGAGATATAGATGACTATAGACTTTTGAACGAACCCTTCGTTGAATTAAATATGATTTTTTATGATTAAGGGGGTATGAAATCATACTTAATATAATAAAACTGAAGAGTTTGTTTGTATGAACGCGCTAATCTCAGGAACTACTGGTTCGAATTGAAAAATTCTTTTTATTGAATAGACCATTTATCGAGGAAGGCTTTAGGCTACATAACATCACGCTGCGACTAATAGGAGCGAAGAAATAATTTAAAAAATAAATCGACGGGGACGAAGTAGCTAGCAACAGCTAGTGGAATATAAATCGTGAAAGACTGAAGAAAATAATAAAAAATTAACGGAACATAGTTTACAGGCGGTCTTAATTACTTCACAAAACGCTTTGATATTTCAATGATACGAAACAACAAATACTTCAATTTACACTAATCCATTTAATCTTGTTTGTTACAGTAACAAGAGTCGTGGCCCAAATTTTAAAGGTTGTTCTAGATGCACTCGTTGTAACCAGTTGTAGAAATTAACGATAGGGATGAGGTTTTAACAGTTTTTGAGTACTGTTTTTCTTTAACATTAACTGGATCAAACGGTTTGATTTTTATACCCAATTTATATTTTTCGGATTTTTTTCCGGAACAATTATTATAGTACTAGGTAGTGATATGGTACATCTTTTACTTCCAAAATAGGTTGTTTGCACATACCACTTTTGTAATACATATATATAACAAATACCCATGTTGAAGAATTCTTATTTAATAAATCTATATATATATAAAAGAAAGTCGTGTTAGTTACACCATTTATAACTCGATAACGGCTCAACTGATTTGGCTGAAAATTGGTGGGGATGTAGCTTGGAACCAGGAGAAGGACATAGGATACTTTTTATCCAGTTTCCAAGGGAATAAATTTTTTATGAAAGTAAACGCGGACGGAGTCGCGGGCAACAGCTAGTATTTTATAAGTAAATGTTTGTGAGGGTGTACGGATGTTTGATTCGCTTTCACGCAAAAACTACTGAATAGACATGAATGAATTTGAGCATGCAGATAGATTAGACCATTTTTAACATGCGTATAAGAATTTTGTGATCGATATGATTAAAAGAAATATTGCTTTCATAATGTACCACAAAATCTTTGATCGTATAAGATAATGTATAAGGTATTCTTATCATAGACCCCACTTAAATACATTATCAACAACATCAAGTGACACTGACAACTGTCACTAAAACGTCAACCATACCTGCCACTCCTAAATTGTTGCCAGTCGAAGAAAAAAGGTACCATAATTTTATATAACGTTTCGTTCAACACTGACCTTACTCCAAAATAGTTATAAATAATGGATTGCCAATTTGAAATGTTATTTGATAAAATAAAAACTGAAATGCAAAAACAAAACGCTGAATTAAAGGAATCGCTTACAAAGAGTATTATGATTAAAATGGATGAAAAACTAATGCCCATTGTGGAAGAAAATAAAAACCTGAAAAATAAAATAGAAAAACTAGAAAATGAGTTAATGTATCTTAAGAGGGCTGAAAGAAGCAATAATATAGTGGCATTTGGACTAAAAGAAACAGAGAATTCCTCGCATGATCTAATCAAAAGGCTGCGGGAAATTTTCATTCAGGATTTAAATGTAAACTTAGAACAGCATGAAGTTAACAAGATCTATCGCCTTGGAAACAAGGAAGGGAGTAGCAAACCAAGACCAGTACTGTGTTCATTTACAAACAACTGGAAAAAGAATGAAATTATAAAAAATAAAAAAAAACTAAAGACTATATACGTAAATGAGGACTTTACGAAAGAAGTGTTGGAGAAAAGAAAAGAGCTGCAAGCTAAGTTAGTTGAAGAGAGAGAAAAGGGTAACACGGCATATCTCATTTATGACAAATTAGTAGTCAAAGAGAGCAAACTCAGTCAAGAGAAAAGGAAAAGAGAAATATCAACTTCACCCTCCAATCCTAACTTCCGATCAAAAAAACAACAAACGGGAAACACATCTAAAACTAACAGAACCAATGCTTTCGATGTTATGCGAACGAGATCTGGCTCCTTCTCGGGTACACCCACCACAAACAGAAACTAAAGACATACAAGCGGAAACCACAACCAAATAAAAATTGCAATTGAACAAAAGGAACAACAAAACTCCCCCAAGCCGACTGGTCCTCGTGGGGGAAAAGGACCAAAACCCTCCAAACAAATAAACAAATAACAAGCACTAATAATCCGTTATATACCTATGTAGGATCCCTAATCTACTTACCCTGATAAGATAAAAATTTAATTAAAATATCAAATTCGCTAACACAAATAAAATGGGACATCACAGGAAAGGACTGAATGGAAAAAATGGTTGGAGGAGGCCTTTGCCGATTGGTAAACGGATGTAAGCAAGAAAACCAAGGAACAGATAATTACTTAAAATATATTATTTAGTTTAAGAGCATTGTATTTAGTTGAAAAGTATTGTATTTTACTAAGAAATCCGAATAAAAGGCTATATTATTATTATTATTATTAATAGACCCCACTTAAACGCATCCGGCTTTCGTAAAGTTAACAATCCTTAAAACATTATAAGTTATAATTTTTAATTTCCTCAAGTAATATAAAAAACCTTTTTTATACTACCGGATCATTTCAATCGTTCACAATAATACAATGTAATAATTAATTATATATAACATGAATTACATTTACGTAGAACACTTCCTGTTTGCGTAGACTTTTGAAAGGCTCGTTATTTAATTGATTTAATGCAATAAAATACCTTATTTATTACCTACTCTAAAGAAAAGAAAAAATAAACTGCCAAGTTAAATGTCTTATCCTTACGATACTTGTCCTTGTTACGCATAAATTTTGTCAGAAAAATTGATTAGTTTAATGGTATATTTGGTAGATAAAAATAAAGTAATAATGTAATAGAAAATAATAAATTAGAATTTGTAAATAAAATTATAAATATTTAGAATCGGTTACAATGAGGGTAGATTTTAATTTGTAAGTTTTATTTTCTTTCTATATTCAAACATATTTAGTTTATTCTCATCGTGTAATGTTTTAAAATGACATTCTTTTTTTTAAATATTAAAACTAGAATTTCAAATAATGATTTTTAAATCGATTTATTGTTGACAGTTATTTTCATTTTTAGTAGTAATTGTTATTATAGTTAGAAATAAAAACGTATTTAAAAGAAGACTTACCTAATTTATAAAAATAACGTAAAACACGATTTCAACATTACTTCACAATTCATGCGACATTCGCGAGATTTACAAACCGACTGAGCTGTGCGCGGGAGCTTGTAGATTGATCAACGATTTTGTCAAACGAATTTCAACTTTAATCCTTTGCTGTAAAGTCGAAATTTAATACATGAGTGAATACTTTCAGAGCGCCCTTCAAGAGAAAATCTTTCAAGGTTCTTTTGTTGATACTAAGTTTTGCTTGCGGTTTTGCTTGCATTTCGTAATGAAAATTAAATTTTGATATTTTTTCAATGCTAATTTTGAGGAATGGTTTTGTTATTCTTCTTTTACCCGAAATGAGTATTTTAATGTTTATTTTTTTTACTTTATAAAAAGGTATAATGTTGATAAATAATTAAGATTACATCCATACTTATATTATAAATCCGAAAGTAACTCTGTCTGTCTGTCTTTCCGTTCATCACGCTAAAACTACTAAACCGATTAGAACGAAATTTGGTACACAGATAGTCACTTTAGACTGGGGAAGGACACAGTCTACTTCTTTTTTTTTAAATCAACCCCCAAAAGGTTGCGCGAAGCGTTGAAACTTTTTATAATTTTACGATTTCACGGCCAAACCGCTGAACCGATTTTTATGAAACTCGGAACACAGATAGTCTAGAGCCTGAGATTCAACATAGGCTATTTTTAACTGAATAAAAGGGTTATAAGGGGAGAAGGGGGGTCAAGGTTTATATGACAGTCCACGCGGACAAAGTCGCGGGCAACATCTAGTATTAAACATAGTATAGTGTAACTTGTATCTGTTTATTTGGTTAATTGCATTTTAACTGTTTTACCAGAACAAATCAAACTCAAATTAAACAAATGAATTATACGATTTGCGCTTTTAAAAGCCAACGTGTTTTATTTAAGCACGTTTTCTTTACTAGATATGCCACACGGCTTTGCTTACAAGTAGCCGATTTAGCTTTAACATACACGCGGGTACTTTCCAATTTAAAATATTAAAAAGGCTCGATACAACAATGGTTTTATATGATGAAGGTCGAGAATAACTTCGACGTTCCTATCACACACACGCACACACACACACGCACACACACACACACAAACACTCACACACACACACATAAACACACGCACACAAACACATACACAAAAACACACACACACACACACATACACACACACACACACACACACACTCATCATCATCATACAAACATCGACCCCTAATAATAAATAAAATAACGAATAGTAAAAAAACATATTGTTTTTTATTTATTATATTCTAGCTGTTGCTCGGGACTTTACTCTCGTCGATAATATTTAATCAATACAGAAAAATTATGATCACCATACAAAAGGTCTGTCGGTCTGTCTGTCAATCTTAGAAGAGAGATATTTGTTAATATCTGTTTAATAATATTTAAGAGGAATACTTCTCTTGGAATCTCTTAGATATTAATAATTTACCTCCTTTTTATTTTGGCTTTAACTTTAACACCAAGAGTAGTTCCCGAGATTAGCGTGTTTAAATAAACAAACTCTTCAGTTCATAAAATAAAATATGTATTACTATATTAAATTAATATTACGACTAAAATTGCATTATTTTTATAAGGAAAACAAACGAGACAGTTAAAAAAGATACAACAATATGAATTTCCCAAGAGAAACGTTTCAAGGTTTTGTAATTTTCTATAATGGAACAAATTACTGAACGAAATAAAAACAGATTGTCAATTGCATTGAGATAACTGGTTTAACATAGTTTTCTAATCGCTGGGTAATATTAGTTCTGTTTTTAACTACATTATATATCTAGGACCTTCCTATTTCCCGTCCCCGTGGGAATTTTGCAATATCCTGTTGCATCTAATCTTTAAATTTGCTAAATTTCAAGCGTCTAACTGAAGCGGTTTTGATTTTTCATACAAAAGGATTTTCCTGCTAATTCCCGTTGCCGTCGGAATTCCTTTCTTAGTGAACCTCTACGGTACCCAAGCTACGCCCCTTCCAAATTTCAAGTGCCTACGATTAGCCGTTTAGGCTGTGCCATATGTCAGTCAGTCAGTTTCTCCTTTTATATATTTAAGTATATATATGCATCTAGCATTTTCATAATGTTTAAATTTAAAACCTTTTTTACTTATGTATTAATATTAATTTGCATTCTTATATGTGGAATGTTATAGAGTAAGCAATTAAGATCCTTGTAAAAAAGTAAATGATGAATGAAAAAAGAAATATATCTTTGACTTGACTTTATAAATAAATAAATTTATTTTAAAAATTTGGCGGCGACCCTTCATTCGATTGATAGAAGAAAGAAAACATTACCTACTAAGAAAAGTCACCCAGACTGAAAAAAAATGTAAAGAAATTTTATCAAATCGCTTCCCTTTTTCATTAAAAGCACCTGAATGTTCAATTGACCTGTCTTTAGGTTTGACGTCACAAAGAAAAATACCAAAAGTTCGACTGACGAAAAATTATTGGAACGAATTCTTCTAAAATTTCTCGTCAATGTTTTATTCATTTTGCCTATTTCTTGCTCCATTATCAGATTGTTCATTGTTCAATTCGTCACTCAAAGATTGTGTCAAGGCTTGAAAGGTTTAAATATATATGAATATTGTTAAAAACAAAGTAAGTATAAGAGGTTATAGATTTATATAAAGTACTTATATAAAGTAATTTTGTCAAATGTCAATTGTAAACGAATCATTATTAATAAACACATAGATATAACTTATAGAAAGCATATTTTTTATTGAATAGAATAAGCTATCAATTTATATAAAAAGGGTTGTTTATTTCAGATAACTATTTAAAATTTTTGATGTGACATATTGCATAAATTAATAACATTCTTATATTACATTCCTATACCAACTTCTAACTTGTAAGTTTGTATAATGTGTATGTAACCTTGTTTTTTAGTAACACGATTTTTAGCATTCATTTTAAAAAATTACACTTACGTATAATGTTAAAAATCGTCCAAAATATGAAATTACTAGCGAGATAATAACGTAAAAACAATAAAAAACAAACAAACATACATACATAGACTGATGAACACATTACCCTCCTTTGAGGTGCGCAGTCGGGTAAAAAATCCCATGGCAACACAGAGAATAAATTATTTTATCAAATCTTTATTCAATTAGGCTACATAAAGTAACACTTTTGATTCGTCACGGTATTACAAAACATTTACCACCGGTTCGGAACGCAGTTTCTACAGAGAAGAACCGGAAAGAAACTCTGATAGTCGCTGTTTTTAAAATGAGAACATACAATTGTAAATATAAACAAAAACTCGCTTATTATAATTTTTCAGGAAGCATTAAACAGTGCCTATTTGTTATCTAATATAAAAAAAGTCTTAAAAATCAGTTCCGTAGTATTAAGGTTAAAAGCATAAATAGGGACAGACAGACAGACTTGTTTAATAATACCTACTAAGAAATACTATATTTTGGGCGCATAGAACGGCTTTCAGTAAGAGTTGCATTAAATTACATACACTAGCTGTTGCTCGCGACTTCGTCCCCGTCGGATCTATTTCTATTATTATGTTATAGTGAGTCAATCTTAGAAGATAGACATACAGAAGCCCTGAATGAATTATTTTTCCCGTTTTTTCCATATTTTCCATTATGTCTTCGCTCCTATTAGACGCAGCGTGATGTTATATAGCCTAAAGCCTTCCTCGATAAATGGTCACTTCAATAAAAAAAGAATTTTTCAATTCGAACCAGTAGATCCTGAGATTAGCGCGTTTAAACAAACAAACAAACTCTTCAGCTTTATATATTAGTATAGATTAGACCAAATATAAACCAAAATTAAACGTGGAACAAAACAAAATACAAGACATTTTAAACTTTATGAAATACGGCGCTTACAATGCAAGAAATATGCTTTTCCAAACTGTCTTTAGTAAATTTTGTTACGGCTGAAAATACTATCAATATTCAAGTCATGTTTCTACAAAAGAGATACATTTGAAACTCGAAAAGCAATAACGTGCCTATAAATCTAAGTAAAAGCTTTTAGTTTTACTTACAAGAGGAATTTTATATTGACTGCAATATGTATTTGTTAGAAAATATTGTTTTCTCATGATCATATTTATTACGATAGATTAATAACACAATATGAGCACGAAGTAAAAACCATTTCATAATAGACAATTCTGTCTACTTACATAGATCATCGCCGTAGTGCATAACATTTATCGTAGATTTAAATTTTATTCTAATAATAACAAAGTGCCCTATTTTCTTTATTTTTATATATTTACTAGCTGTGCCCGCGACTTCGCCCGCATATAAAAGTGACTTTGGGCAGCATGTTTTAAAATGCCTAACCCGCGTCAGCAAACGTTCAGCAAGTTCAACGTGATTCTTTAAATTGCCATAACTTTTTTATTTATCAACCGATTGACATGAAATAAACACTAAATGTTAAGTGAAGCTTACCACAATATATCATTGAAAACCCTATCTAGATATGATAAGCTGTTTCTGAGATTAGCGTGCACAAACAAAAAGACAAACAGACAAAAATTCCAAAAATCATTGTTTTGGGTTCTATTGCGTTAATAAAGGTCTCCTATAATATTTTTCTCGTATATCTTCCATGTACAGACAGCGACTCGTTGCGTTTTTATTATATGTATTGATTACATTAACAGATTTATACTGAAAATATATTGAGGATTGATGGCGCCTTATAATATCTGAGAGCTGTGTTACAGGTGTCATCAGCTTTACAAGTCCAGCATTGTATTAACGGACATAACTTAAATCAGAAATAATAGATTGCAAAGTCATCAACAAATACCTATTTTCATATTTACCGTCAGCCTTGTATCATAGTGATCATAGGCGATAATCTTAAAATCAAAGATAGTATGAAACATTTCGTAACACATACAAGAACACTTCAGATAAATTCGATTGCCAGTTATAGTGCGCGTCATTTATGTTTAGCGCTGGAACAGAATAGCTGCGCATCGGTAGAATCGCGCTCGTAATTGACGTATTGGTGAGTGAAAGACAACACGACTGGGACAACCAATCAACGCTCGCGCACCCGACGATCACGCGCCCCGCGCGCCGCGCCGTTACCTCGATACCTTATTTTTGACTTCTGCGAAGGTTTCGTTCAGCGCTTAAGATTCGTGACGCGTACTATACTTACATGAGTTACATGCGACATGCATGTTAGTGAAAAATTAGATTTCTGTTACCATCTGATTTCTTCCAAATATTGATACTTAATATTAGTTGTTACTGAGGGACATTTTTGATATCACTAATATTATAAATGTGAAAGTTTGTTTGTTTGTTTTTCTTTCACGCAAAAACGGCTAGCTCGATTTAGTTAAAATTTGGTAGGTAGATAGGTGATACCCTGGATTAACACATTGGATACTTTGCATCCCGGTATTGTTCAGGGAACAGGAACAACACGGGTAAAACCGCTGGGCACAGCTAGTACTTTATAATTTTAGCTGATAATAATTAGTTATTGAAAAATTTGATATCAGAATACATATGGCATTTTTCATGAACTTCGCTATTATAAATCTAAGATACAATATTTAAAAAACCTAAGAACGTATAATATTATACTATTTTTTTTGTATACGTATTTTAATTAACAATGTAACCCTGTAGCTTCATTGGACATAATGTTAATTATCCTTTTCAGTTTTTTTATAGCCTATGACACTGAGCAATAACGTGGCTTTCTATTAGTGAAATAATTTTAAAAATCTGTTCAGTAGATCCCGAGAATACCCCTTACAATTTAACAAACACACAAACTTTACTTCTGTATAATATTCTTTATAATATTAGATTCTGTGATTGAAAACATTTTACAAGTACTTAATAATGTAGTCGCCTTATTATTATTTTAGCAATCATTTTATAAACAAAATTGCCCTTTTCACTTTGAAATCAAAACTGAATTAAGTTTTATATTCTTATTTTATTAATTTAAAAATTATAAATTATCCAGGAAGCTGCTATTTAAATTAAAAATGCTACCCATGTTTTCGTATCTAGTAATAAATTTCGAACAGTAAAAACAGAGAGTTTTGGCGGGAATCTGGCGGCGTCTATTTGTAAACTCGATTGAATATTCGTGTTTTGGTGCATATAGTGAATTAATGTTTGATCGTGATAGTAAATCATGCAGTAAATTAGCTAATAAGTGTTCAGAAAATGAAGAATTCATTCGAGAGTGCATATTAGCGCCGTTCCGATTGCTCCAAGATTCGTCGAGGTTTTTCGTAAAGTTAACTATCACTTTACGAAAGGCAGAAAAAGACGGAAGAAAGGAAAGATTTACGTACCAAATTTCGTTCTAATTGGTTCTGTAGTTTTAGCGTGATGGAAAAACAGACAGACAGACAGTTACTTTCGAATTTATAATATAATATAGTAAATATAGTAATATTGTCAATAGTAATATAGTATGGAAGTATGGGAAGAAGATTAAGAATATATTATTTTTTTGGTATGTAGTTTTTATGTAAATATAATTTGAGGTCGAATGTGACAGAAAAAAATACCGTTTGTATAGATACTTAAATAAATTCTTATCTATAAGAATTAATAAAACTTACACGTACGTACCCACAATATATTTACATATCATAACATCTCATATTATAATGTGTTATCACTATGTTTAGAACTTTTAAGGCCAATTCCTTATACCAAACTTTTCCTTATAAAATTTAGTAGGCAATGTTTACCCACCGACAATAAAAGATAATGTAAGATTTCTTTCCTGTTAAAATGTAATAATATACTTGCAAAGAATATGATCTATTTTAAAAAATGGGAATGTTATTTTTCGATTCTTTTCAATAACAAATTGATTTGTTTTCGTGTATCCTGAACTTACCATATCCCTATTTAAGTGTATAGTAACCTTAAATTACCTTAGCGTTGAACGAAACCTGCGCAGAAGTCAAAAATAAGGTATCGAGGTAGCGGTGCGGCGCGCGGGGCGCGTGATCGTCATGTGCGCGAGCGTTAATTGGTCGTCCCAGTCGTGTTGTCTTTCTCGCACCAACGAGCGCGATTCTACCGATGACTCGTTAATCGCTAAACATTCGTGACGGTTACTATACTCAGCTTCTGGATTTAAAAATAGGAACATGTTTATATAACGGTAATTTGAAATGTGAATGATTCTACACTATCGTGTTAAGAGATATAGGACGGCTGCTCAACGCTTCCTAGCGAGGCTAAGGGCTATATTTTACCGGATCACCATGGTGGCGCAACCAGTCACCGCGATCTACAAAATGTTTACAGATTTATAGAAGGTGTCCAGTGTCCACCTGTCCATGCGGTGGCGCAAAGCTGTTTTTACTCCGTTTCATTAAATTAGCTACCCGAGGGAAGGGAGCTACGAAAAAAAAACAATTTGAACGTAATCGTGAAAAAACACAAATTATTTGAAACACATGTTTGAAAAACTGTATGAAAGAATGTCCACGTCATAAATGAAATTGATGCAGACGAAATCGTTAGCGACAGCTAGTGTGAAATACGAATAGTATATATTGTATTTAACACTCGAATAATATATTTTGTTTGTATAACATGTACTAAAGCCATTCAAATGCAATCGCATTGCGTAAATCTTAATGTAACTTTATTTACTACGCAAATACATTTTTCCGACTATTACAATATAGAACAATATATTCTTTTATTAGTTCAATAAAATTAACATGTTAAAAATATTTTTTTTTCATACAATGAACAATGTAAATTCGTGTAATTGAAGTTTCATAGAATTTTTAATTGGCATTGGACCATTCAACGTCTATCTTTATGCAAAGTCAAAGTCAAAAGTATTCAAATAGGCTACATAAAGTAACACTTTTGAATCGTCATGGTATTACAAATCATTTACCACTGGTTCGAAAGGCAGTTTTTAAGAGAAGAACCGCCAAAAAACTCTGATTTTTGCTCTTTTTAAAATAAGAACATACAATTGTAAATATAAACAAAAACTCAACTATTCTAACATTTATACATGAAAAAGGTCACCACAAGGTCCCACGCGCGTTATTTTTATGAAAATCGGAATAAAGATTGTCCGGAACTTCAAAAAAGATACGGCCACCGTTTCTCGAGAGTTAACAGTAGTGAAATAAGTATAAATAAATCGGAAGCAGAGAAAACGCTACCTAACAATATAAAAATAAAAAAAACAGACCAACGTTACTTAGAACTGAATACCAATAGAAAAAGGTCTCCTAGCAACAGTAATATCGAGTTGACTGTAACCGAAATTTAATTTATCATTTCAATTGGAAACTGTGGGCTTCCAATACCAAATTTCAAAGACGTTGAGGTCGCAATAGCGTTGGCAAAAATCGTTTTCAAGGTGGCTAGAGCGTCGCTTCTTACATAATAATTTTGCCGGCCGCAAGGTGAAATTAATAAAAAAACGGCTAACAGCGAGTCTGACTCACACACTAAAGGTTCCGTACCAAATTATAGCATTATGTATAACAATCGCACAAAAATTATGTGCTACTAGATCTTATACTCAAGTCGTGAAGCTGTGATATTTTAGGCGTTTACCCGTTGCACGTATTATTGATATTGCGAAAAAAAAAGCAAAAACGATCACGTTTGTTCTATGGGGGATCCCTTAAATATTTATTTTAATCTGCGTTTAATATTTATCAATAGATCTTCGTGAAAATTTCAACTATAATGGTTCATGAGTTCCAATTTCACAGTTCGACGGACGAACAATGAAGACGTAAAAGGTTTTTGTTTTTTAAACTTTGGGTACGGAACTCTAAAAACTGGGATCTTTAAATGTCGAATTTGGGTTAGGTCATATCAATCGCTTTCCGAGAAGTTTTATGCTGGCTTCTTACGTTTTTTCGTAAATTTATTTTTTGGTACAGCTTAATTAATTATTAATTATTAATAACACTTTGTAGTATGGATTTAATTTTGGTACATTAGCTAACTGAAAGCGTATTGTTCTATGTAGTATATTGATTTAAGCTTAGGTACATAAGCGTTAAATATTCATGTATATTTACTACCGTTACATTTAATACACTATGAGAATGGAAATTTAAAAACTATTATAAATATTTCAATCCATTTAGTGTACATATATAGGTATGTTTTAAGTGTATTGTAGTTAATACATTTGAACTATATTCGAGTAGCCCCTATTTTTGAGGATTTAAAAAAATAAAAAAAATTCTTGCAATATTTATTGTAATATAAGGAAGTTGGTCGCAAAATTTAATTGGCTGTTGTGGTATTCTCTGTGGAAGTTTCGGGTTGATTGTTAACTGTCTGCTTCATGCTGTTCACTCTCATGTAGGTTGCTTCACTATTTTTCCCTAAACGAACACTTACAGGTCCTGACGGGAAGAATCTACTAGAAAATACAACTTCACCATCTCCACAGAACACCTCAATAGAGCTGGAATCGATGAATATTTTCCAAATCAATTTTCCCTTCGGTCTCCAATTTGTCCGTCTTACTCCGTCATCTCCTCCACGATCAAGAGTAACTGTACCTCTTGCAAAGCTGAAGCTTATTTTAACATTAGAAGAGTTCGATTGAATGAGTACCTCTAAATCTCGCATTCTATTACCTTCAACAACAATTTCACCAGTGTTATTTTCCAAAGTGATAACTTTATCACCACGATTCCTACCTGAGAATAGAGTTCGTCCTCTCGCGTGAGATATTTCTTTAACTGGTCTTTGTATGATCTGTCCACCTTTTGCCACTTTTATTACTCTCGGTATCGTCATCTGCCCAGTGAAGCCTTGCTCCATTTCAGGATAGTTCTGATCCCACATATCCATCCAAGCTATCACTATTCTATTTCCGTGTGCATCAATGTTACTTTGAGTGGCGTATAAATCATGACCGTGATCAAACTCTTTAAAGTCAAATAGTGGAGTGAAAATATTAGTTTCGTAATCAAATTTACCGATAACGTACCCAGTTTGATACAAGTTTTTGTATTTATCTCCTTCAGCTTTAATTCCTTGAGGTGAGAATAGTAATACGAAGTATCCATCTAGTTCGAAGAAGTCGGGACATTCGAACATATAACCAAGCTTACCGTCAGATTCGAGAAGAACTGAAGCCATCTCCCAATTAATTGCATCGTCGGATACCCAGAGTAAAGCGCGGCCTAGCGTTTCGTTAGCACTATTTTCAAAAGAGTTTCCCAATACCATGTAGTATTTATCTTTATGCTTCCATACTTTGGGATCTCTGAGATTCGGTTGATATTCAGTGCCATTAATGATTGGGTTGGCTTCATATTTAGTTA
Organism: Eurema hecabe; assembly: GCA_026213755.1. NCBI lineage: Eukaryota > Metazoa > Arthropoda > Insecta > Lepidoptera > Pieridae > Terias > Terias hecabe. The sequence continues at coordinate 8,213,954 of JADANM010005989.1, forward strand.
CAGTTAGTCCATCCGTACTTGTAGCCAGCGCTTGATACTGGCTATGGTCTGGATTTTCGCCTTGATGATTTACATTTCCAGTGTAGTATAGATGCATTTCTTTGTTTATTACCAAGCAACTGCCAGAGAAGACGCCTCCTACGTCGTACCATTGGTCGGGATACATAGCTACCGGTAGATGTTCCCAGCTGACAAGATCCTTGCTGGTAGCGTGGGCCCAGTGGGCTATGCCTGGTACATAGCTGCTATCAGGATTGTATTGATAGAAAAGATGATACACACCTTTAAATAAACAGAAGCCGTTCGGATCGTTCATCCATCCTTTCTGCGGAGCCAGATGATACTTAGGACGGAAGTCGTTCGCATTCAGTGAACAGACAAAAAGGAAAATTAGTAACACTTTAGCTAGCATCTTGTACCGTCTTAAACGATGCTCTTAGAGAATAATTTATTTCCTGTTGTTGTGTTGGGTTTATATACTGAATACATCGTGTCGTAGGACTAAATAATTATCCGCTTTGCCTTTATCGATACAGGTGAATAAATTCGCAACGGTTGATGATTTTAAGAAGATATTTGTTCGTATGGTGTTTGAATACAACACTAATGATTATATAACTAATTATATTCAAACAAACCTGTCACATTTCTAAAAGTTAAATTTTGTATAGAATTTCTAATTTGAGTTCTTATAACTAGATTTGTATAGCCTTAAATTTAGATGCTCGTTTATAACACTAATTGAAAATGGGCTAAATAAGCTCGTTCGATTTACAAGTTACTAGGAGTACAACGTAATTACATAACGCAGCTGTAACTACATTGCATACATTATACAGATACGTATAATTCTATTATAGAGATATAACAACGATCTAATATTATTATATTATTATAGAACAATATAGAAATGCTTTTGAAGCGGTATGTTTTGTATCATACCATAATACACCTTGATAAAGAAGATATGTATTTGTATATAATGCCGTTTCTGGCTCGTAATAAACGAGTAGTGTCTTTTAATATTACTATGAATATTTTGTTTTGTACTTTGTTTTGACATAATCAAAAGAATGATGATTTTTAATGTCTGTCAAATTATACGACCAAGAGTACAAAGAGGTCAGTGATTTTATTAATAAAAAAACACGTAAACCAAATTGATTTTTCGCATGACTGTCAAAACCATTTCAATCAGCCAGTATTTTAAAGTAAAAAAGATAAATTTTTAGAATACATAATTAGATGGAATTAGGATTTTTTTTTGTATATTTCGCCTCCAAAATTGTTTAAATAACTTGCGTTCGCGTTATGATTTTTAACTAAATAGACGTCAGATTTATTTTTTTATTAGTCAAATATATTGTACACATTAATATTTTTGTTACTAACTTTAAATGATAATTGAGAAAAATTCATAGGTATTAAGTTAAAATTTACTATTAACATAACTTCAAAACGGTAGCACAGTTATTTTATAACTAAATATAAAACAACGGGTCAATCCGCAAGCCCAGCTTGTATTACCGATCTATTAGACATTCAATTCGATTGATTGCATCCCACGTGGTTACTTTTAATATCCCGTAAAGCCTTTTCTCAATTCTTATAATGGATGCTTTCAAGCGATCATGTGCAGTACATTTTTAGATTTTTATTGTAATATAAAATAAATACAGCCCTTATCCACCCACTCTCGTATGTTATAAAAGTATTAATATAAAGCACTACATTATAAGTAGCAGACAGCTTTCGTGTATAATGCTTGGCCCACACGCTTGCCAAATTGTGACAAGCATCTCTGTACAAGTTTGGCTTGGCTTGTGTGAGCTTGTGTTCTATGCTGCTTGGCTTTAAATTTTGTATTACAGGAACTCGCGGCAAGTACTTATTTATAAATAGTAAAAAAACGTAAAATGTTAAACATACTATGTTTATATTTTGAGTTTTAAACATTATATAATTATAATAAGCATAATCATGAAGTATTTTACAACCTCGTGCGAGACATTACAAGTGAGCAAGCTTTTATTTTGACGAATTGAAAAAGAAAAATAAAAGTGTATAATTAAAACGACCTTGCAAGCCCCATGTCGTTAATTTTGTTGGGTAAATAACGCCGGTATACAAGAGTTTACGTGAGTCCTACAATAATTGTTGTTTTGAATAGAAAGTTTACAGTTGCTAATTATACTTTTACCGCGAAACGAAATTTCTAAAGGTCTCCCCTGCAAGGCTTTATATCCATTAATAATTTCCATGATGACTTTCTATAGAGTTTTAAGTAGGCGATTTTCTTAAAACATGCAATTAAAAAGCTTTTTATCTTGTTTGTTTTCGGGTCCATTTTAAATATAAATTTTATATTTTCTGGTCTAAAATTATTTACAGGATTTTTCGTAACTTAACACTCTATAGACTTACCCTTAACTCTCTATAGAGTTAAGTTAAGTTTATTAATGTTAGTTCTAATATAAATTACTATTTTATACAATCTATACTACCTCATATTATGCTATTGAAATAGATTTACTTAATCTGTACTATATCTGTCTTAAGTGCTTAGGAGTCTTTCGCAGACCGACTGGGTGGGTACCCCTACAGTGCCAGACATTCTACCGCCTGAATAGTGATGTTAAAATGTCACTGTGCTCCGGTCTGAAGGGCACTGTAGCCAGCGTAACTACTGTCAATGAGTCTTAAACATCTAATGACTCAAGGTGGGGAGCGTCGGTGTACTGCACCCCTGCCCGAAGTTGGGCTTTATAGCAAAGTTCCGGGTAGCACTGCATTGGCTATGGGCTGGCGTTACTCTTACCATCAGGAGTGGTCGTCTCCCCTCTTCATATTATAAAAAAAAACATACAAAGTAGCTTAAAGCTAAACTGTTTAATCAATGTATTTAAAAAGCCTTGCGTGGAATTAGTACAAACTACTTTAACATGATTTATGATTAGAAAAAGCTATTAGTCTGATAAATTTAGATTAAACTTACCCATAGCGTTTATGAACGAAATTCCGAACTACAGTTCGTGACAATAATAATTATTACCTACGCGCTTTATGATGGAAACGAAACATTAAGAAAATCCTTATTTAACCAGCCCAAATGGTTATAGCCAGAAGAATGAAATTTTGCTTCAATAATATTTTGTGTGTGGCGTGACATTGTATGGTGGGTAAGGCAGAAACCAAATTATAAGTCCGTCTCTTTATGACATAGTAGGTATAAAAGAAAGTCGCTTTCTTCTGTATGCATAAATCTTTATAATTACGCAAACGATTTTCATGCAATTTTTAATAGATGGAGTGATTCAAGATAATATATGTATGCGTTTGAAGTCGCTACTGGTCGGTAGTATATTTTATTAAAAAGCAACATCCATACATTTTACTATTTCAAAATTAAAAAAAAAAACTTACTACTACTTAAAACTAGCGCATTAAAGTTACGGAATAAGAACTATCATCGTCACACCTTTGTAGAAAACGCGCATAGTTGTGGCGTCATGTGACTCTTCAAATGTATCTCCTTTAGAAAAAACTAACAAGTGTGTATCAATTGTTACGCACCATTTTTTCATTTTCATTATGACGGTCATTTGATTATTCTTTAAGTCATCATAATTATTATGTCCATAATTAATTAATTATAGTCCCAATAACTATTATGTGGTTTGGTGAACCTACATAATAGGTCAATACGCTCGAAAATCTACAGGTTTGGTCATGCCATCACCGTTCTTGATACTAACTCGCTATTCTAATACTCTTATTGCTACATTTAAAAGTATTCCCTGATAAAAATACCAAATATATCCCAATCATAACTAAAACGAAATAATATATTTAAATTTGAAGCAATTGGAAAAACATTTTCAAAAGCTGCATTACGTTCGTTACAATAACATCGTCGGTTATTGAATTCACGTCGCTACATTATCCGGACATGTTGTGCATTTACTCATTGTAATAGGGAATATAAGCGTATATTTAATAACATTGTAGCCAACTGTTATTTACGGAAATTCTTGGCATTAAGCTTTTATAACTGGAAAGTAGGTTTTTATGTGTGTTACACGTGGCATTACAACATCCTATTTTCCAGTAACAACACAAGGATAAAGAGTATTTAAGCAACTTGAGCTTGTCTTGTCGTGGCGTTATTATCCATGAAGTCTGTGACTCATTCAATGTGGACGGAAGCTTTAAGGAACAACCTTTTCCTGAAAAAAAAATTATTTACTGATGCGGAAGATCGTCTGTTCGTCGTCGTGAGTACGTTTGTGTCAGGTTGTGCGGAACCGGTGGGTTTTAGTCTGTGTACCGTGGTACCGTGGGTGTCCATTGTGACATAACCGCTTATCCCTCGATAAGGATGCAATATCTATAACATAAGTTACCCACCGTAATGAAAAAAAAAACAATCACTACTCGAAGCCAAAATTTTAAACAATTCAGAGTTTTAGATGAATTTCATACTTACATACGAACCACGTAGTCACATGGTAACGTCCTAAAAATATTACAAAAGAAATAGTTATGTTACAATAGTGCGTGAATGATTAGTCATATTTTCTGTGTATTTAGTTAGTTAACAAAAGATACCTAAATAGTAAAATAAGCCACTTTACGCAATATTATATTAATGATAATAAAATATGTTAATATACATTAAAAAAAGAACTTTTCAATGACACAAGTGTTATGTGTTTTATTCGAGAATTTTCATATCATTTTTCAAAATACGCAAAAGCGTCATTTTCCAATACATGTATAGGTTTTAGGAGTATGTATATAATATAAACATGCGAAGCCCGGGCATGTCTCTAGTCATAATTTATGACCTGTGAGTTGCAACACATATTGATATAGGTTATACCAATTGGAAAATCATATAGACTTATAATAAGTTATAATAAGTCTTCGAATCAGTCGTTGGGTTCGTAGACATCGCTTTTTACAATAACCTATTATAATGTTCTATAATTATTAGATTTATATTTAAATGTTTTCGTAAAGAACTAAACAAATAAATATACAAGAGAAAAATATCCGCCGTACCAAATCAAACTGTAACGGTAGTAATTAACAAGCAAGAGGAATCTTTAGAAAAATCGATTAATTTTGAGTTCAGGCTTGAAGGCTTTTAATATGAATTCCGCGTTATTAGTTTTAATGCTGTTGTTACATAGTCATTAATTAAATTTCTGACATGGCGTATATATAACGTATTCCTTAAAGGTATATTTAAACATTTCGTTAGAAATGTTATACTTACTTTAATATCATGAATGAAAGGTCATAAATTGTTTGTCTGTTGCTCCATGTCTCCTTGGACCAGTTTTAAAGATTGTTTTAATGTGACTCCGGGCAACTGAGAAGTAGATTTTTTAAATGGTAACCTGGCCACATGGCCACCTCTCACCGTTACTACCCTCAAAGGAGAAAGGAGAGGGTTTTTGACATTAGGGAAGAAATGGGGGAGGGAAAAATGGACTTCCCATGATCCCACGTACCGAATATAATATTGTGATGAGATGCCCTTACTTGACAACGGTTGGCTCTACCATCTTCTACCATCACGGATATCCGTTCTTTTTATAATATGAAGAGGGGAGACGAGATGGACGCACTTCTGCTGGTAAGAGTAACGTCTGTACATAGTCAAAGCAGTGCTACCCAGAACTTTGCTATAAAGCCCAACTCCGGGCAGGGGTGTACTACACCAACGCTCCCCACTTTGAGTCATCAGATGTTAAGACTCAGCCCAGTAATTTCGCTTGCTACAGTGCCCTTCAGACCGGAGCATAGTGACATTTTAAACCTGAATGTCTGGCACTGTAGGGGTCCCCAACCAGTCGGTCTCCAGCGAAAGAGACTTACCCCCGGTTAAGTTAATATAATATATGTCGTAAAAAATATCGTTCCAGGAGTAGAAAAATAAACTTACTACAAGCAAACCCAACAAATTTACCTCTAGAATCATTGAGATAAGGTTATAATAATAATTACGTAAACTGCTTTGGAGATAGAAGGCTAAGTTACTCGTAGTTCAAGAAGCTTTGGTAACTATTAAAGCCTTCATTAAAATATCTTCCATTAGAAGCTTGCAATACTTTATGAGAAGCATATATATTTGGACATTGATCTTAATATCAGTTTCGTGCGAATATTTTCATCGAAATTTTGTAGTGAATGAACGGTTGCATTTAGAAACCCCCCTTTTTTTTAAGTCGGTTAAAAAATGTAATATATTTCTTTATAGTTTTTAAATTCAACGAATTTACAGGACACAGTTTGATTTAAATTATTAATGGGAAACATTCTCATGTCCATAGTTAACAAGTAAAGTTATCAGCTAATGATAAAAGCTAGCTTAAAATAAACGAAATATATACGCAGAAAATTTCTTATATTTATCAAAGATCATTTTTCATGAAGCTACAAATTTTATCAGCTTTTTACATAAAAGGACGTTCTTGTAAGCTGCATGGAAGCCGTTTTTCAATTTTCTTTGAATTAGAGCTACTCGAGTTTCTTACGTTTTTCTTAGGAGTTTTCTTTCAAATCGACATTAAAAGGATTTCAAATAGAATATTGGCTTTCACAACTACTTTAACGATTTCATTTGATATTTGAAACCACTGTTATTTTATACGTATTTATTAATTATTATCCGTGTAGCATAAAATCTATACTATTATAATAAATTATTCGATACAGATGTAGACGATTCATTGACTAATCAGGAGCTCGTTTGATTGAAGACTCCACGCATGGACAATCATATAAGGCAAAATGCCTCGCGAATCCGTACCTTAAAATCATGAAAGAAAATCATGTATCTTAAATCGAATTAAAGAATAAGATACTTACGCAGGTAATAAAATGAAGAATAGGCCTCCGAGACTCCCATTTACCAAACGAAACGCAAAGATACCATTAACCAACATTGGTTTTCAACGAGGTTGGTATTACACGTGTCCGCGCCAACTTAGGAAACAATACAAAGGGTAAAACAAACATTAAAACAATTTATTCAGGATGGAAACATTACATATTTTTTATCAAATCTACTGTAGCGCGTTCATTCTTCTCCTACCTGCCTTTTGGCAAAGGCCTATCCCGTGTACCTCCACTTGGCGTGCCACCCTGGACCATGTTTTGCTAGCTTTTTGAATTATATCATCTTCCCAGCTTATTAAAACAATTTACAGCTGAAAAATATATCCTAGTATAAAATTTTAGTTTCATATGAGTGACTTTGCCAAAAGCAAACATTCATTCAGCAAATTATTATAGAACATTTTAAGCAGTATTGTCATATTTTGCTCAAACGCCAAACATTCCACATTACTTTGAGCTTAAACCTGTTTTGTGGAATATAGTTGGCAACAAGCGAGCATTATTTGGAAGACACATGCGCAGTACCGTTCGTAGGGCTTTACTCGTAAGATTCAGTTGTATGAAGGCTCCCGTACGTCGCGTTTCGATATCGCCGCAAGTTGGGAAGTTTCCCGACTGCCTAAAGTTCATCGCTGTGTGTTTATGAGTCCCTAGTACTTTAGTTTAGAAGTCATTCTTATTATGAGTGGAACTAACTGTAAAATTTTAGTATTTTCAAATAAGTTAAAGTAAGATTTTAAAATATGAAACTATTAACAAAGTTTTAAAAGTGATGTGAATGTTGAGTGATGTTTACACTGTTTTAGTGTGAATTAAAAATCAACTGGTATGTAATAAATACATATATTATAGTAACTTTTAATTATTCTTAAGACTTTGATTAATTGGGCAACATGGCCTATGATTTTTTTAATAATTAATTTCTGAAATGGTATTTAAAAAAAAGAAAAAAATCCTTGAATATAAAATAAGCAGGGAAGAATTAATTTGGATTATTTGTATTATTAAAAGTTAAATTATTGATCCACAAAAGAATTTAAATATTTATTCTTAACCAAATTAATCCCTCTTTGCTTATTTTATAGTCAAGGACTTTTTTCTAAAAAAAAAATAACAAGAGTAGGTTATCCCGATTAGGGCAAATAATGTTGAGTTTCATTCGTACAAGTATGAGCATTTTGTTTCAATTTTATTTAATTATTTTCTATACATAGGTAGTAGTAAAGGTATCCTCAAAATCCTCTCTTTGATCTTTCCTTTAATTCATGAGATGTTTCTATGACATCTTTACATTACACCTACTGATGACTCGTTAATTCTATTGAATATAAGAAAAATGAGAGTGACGATTTATGCTTAGAATTCATCTTTGCAATTCCATTAACGATGGGAGATGAAATGTGAATCATAGCACCTCATGACATCGACCATTTCTCACCGGATTTTATAATATTTTAATATAAATCTTCAAGGAAATGGCGTTTACGTTAATTAAAAGCTATTATTTAGCTTGCAATGTATATAAGGATGATCGTGTAGAATCTTGCGACCCAATTTTGAAGCAGTAACTCCCAACCGATTAAGTTTTTATGCAACACAGGGTTCGAGCTCTCAAAAAAGATAGCAAGATTACTATATAGCCTGTAGACTTTTTCTTTATCCTGTGAACATCGACTATATTTGAATTTATGGGTCGTTATATCTCGCACCTAATTGTAGCATTGTTACAATCAAATCATATTTTTTCAAACAATTTATTTATAAACATGAACGCACGACTAACATTGATTTTCTTACGTTAAATTTTTTAGTAGCCGCTCGGGCACACAGACAATTTTTCGGTCCTTTTCTTATTATCTTATTTTTATTTTTATTAAGTTATATATAATATAATAATATAGTTAATACAAGTGGTTAAACTGACTTAAGTCTCATTCATAAATTCCATGATACATTTTTTGATAAGGCTTGTTTAGTTAATAAAAATACAATTTACCTGCTAATAAAAATCAGGTACAAATATTATTTGTTGGCGTGAAGTACCATTCCCTGTTAAATCTTTTGTTTTTATGGAAAAGTAGGTAATTTTATTAATTGTACTTTTAAAATATTAAAGAGTTATTAGCCTGGAAAAAGTTAACTTTTAGTCAAGGAAAGGAGATTTGGTAGAAAAATTATGTTTTCAAATTAGAATTGAAGTAGGAACTTTGATGCTCCCATTTAACTCTTTGTACCATTACTTGATGTCAGTTTTCTATAGGAAGGTGGTACTTATATATTTGGATATTTGGATATTTGGAAATTACCATTTCCCACCTACAAATACAAAGACTATTCAATATTCTTAGCCAACTCTTGAACTAAGCTGACAGTAACAAAACTTTCTAAACGTAAGTTAGCCAGTTATTATACTTTCATTCACACCTCAAAAAGTTCGTAATTGTTCTGGAAAGTTTCCAAGTTTTCTAGACTTTTCTAGTCTTCGTTTGATTGAATTACTGCTATCGGTATTAAGTTCGCAGAACTGAGGAGTATTCAACACAGAAATAAATGGCTTATTATCTAGCTAATTAAATTTATTCCGTTGATTGTCAGTTCGTTTGTGAAGTTAGGAGATAATTAATTAGCGAAGCTCAGAGTTGTGGTATTGCTAGTGGTTATAAACAGCTCTTAATAAGACTTTGCAATCATAACTTGAATACTATAATGTAATAACGACTTAGATATATGATAGATTTTAATTCGAGTCTGTTGCTATGACTGACTTTAATAAATGGGGTCTTCAAGCCTAGTGCAGTACTATTGAACTTGGTGAAATTTCTTTCATTTCTTGACACATCAATTTACCAACGTTTAGAGACAAGATAAGAATAACTAACACCGATTTCTTTCGGTGTCAAATAAGTATTCCATCAAATGTGTATTCATTTCGCCTGCTATATGATAAGACAATTTTCCTGTCCAACCCGTATTTCTCCAGAGAACTCATTCATTGCGACCGATATTTTTTGAGACATCATAATTACAACTTCTCAACCAGTCAGTTGTTCGACGGGATGAGGATCCTCCCTTTGGTTCACTAGAAAGTAACATAGAGGATGTTTCTTCCCCACACGTCACTATCACCGAATCATTTCCTTGTTGCTAGGCAAAATTTATAAATAGTTAAACAGTGAATGATACTTCCTCTTGTTGCCAAGTCAAATTAATTTACCAAGGCTGAAAATGATTTACATTTTAATAAAGTGAGCACAGATCCTTAGTAATTGTGTCTGGAAAATTGAGGAAAAGATATTATTTGAATGCCTTTGTTTTTTGATCCAATACTATATAATATTTAAATTTGGAATTTATTAAGTATTCTATATAATATATATCGGAGCAGATGGACGAAAAGAATAATCAAGATACTGAAAACTATTGAAATATTAATTAATTAGTCGATATATATATATACGCCGTGAATGTGTTACTCTGAAGTTTCACTTATAAAGAACCTAAGAAAGAGCCATCAAGCAAACAATCATCACCTCGGCATCACTACAACTACTACGACGTCACTCTTTGCGACATATATATTCTATATTATATATATTATATTAAAACAGTTTAGGTATAAAAATTTTATTATTTTCGGAAGCTTCAAATTATAATCAACCACTACGGTGATGTTTGTAGCTTAGAATAGACATGGACAAACTATACAATAATAGTTATTATAATTGTATAGTTTCATAAAATATACTCCTAAAAGCCGACAACAAGCTACAACGTCGCGTCAGTTTGCCCACTTGAAGAAATTGTAATAAAAATTTATTCTTTAGAAGGAAAATAAAACGAACGTGTCTATCTTGCTTTCTATGAGATAGATCTCTATCTACGACAGACAGGCAGAGAAACATGCACACATCCTACGGCTTACAAGTGGCAAAGAGTGTCGTTACAGCTTTTGGTCGTAATTTCTTCCGTCCTTCGAACGGAGTCTTCCGAACGAAGTTCGGACGAAAGCAAGGAAGCCCCTTTTTTCTTTTCGAACTTCGGCCCAATAATTTTACTGGTAATTAATATGCCATGAGTTACGATATTATTTATTACTTATACTAAACGCAATAACTTTCCAGGCTGTAAATATCTTCTCTGCGATATTAAGTTTCGCGTAGGATAGGTACAGCGTGAACAAAGTCGCGTTGGGAAAGCTAGTTTATAATAAAAGTGAGTAGTTATTTCGTTAATTTGTAATATCAATGACATAAATTAGTATTGAACCCTACAGTTTCGTTATACAAAATTGACACTTTTACTATTGAAAAATAAAACAATAATATTCATCATCATACAATCTATACACACATTAGGTACCTATTTACTTACATGAACAATAATTGTATCCTAGAGATATTATAAGCATAATATGCTTCTACACGTAACTAGATAGCGAACTTTCAAAACCCGACACTTAATACACAAGAAACTACTAACATGTACAAGTTATGTACAAGTTTCTTGGTATAAAACTATACTGTTACTCGCGTAGTTAGTATTGCCCTGGGATATAAAGTATCCTATATTTTAATCCAGGGTATGCCCCTACCAGGTATACCTATCTTCGCGGACGATTGCTTCGTGCGTCTTCAGCTAGTCCGGCCTTCGATAGGGTGCGTGACGGAACACCGGTGGGTTTTAGTCGGCCCTTTAAGGCGAGTCCGACATAACCGCCTCCTTCTCCCCACGAGGGGGACACGGTATCCGTAACAGGATTACCCCCCCTTAAAAAGAGTATCACTACATACCAATTACTTTAGCAATAGAGGACCAACCCCTCCTCCCTGCCTCCTTTATCTTGTCATATCATTCTTCTTTTTCCCTATTATTGTAGTGTTGCGATGTATTGTATGTATATATTTACAAAAGAAAAGTATGTAAATGTAATTTATTCCGTATATATGTATTCTAGTTGCCATAAAACAAGCTTCTGCTTAGCTTGGAACTAGATGGCGCTGTGTATAAATGTCCGGAAAATATTTATTTATGTATTTATTTGATTGTTTGGCAACGTAGTCGTGAGACAGATATTTTAATTATTAGATCAACCAACCGAGCTTAACAGGGCTGTTTGCACTCGTGCCAAAATGGATGTTAATAGGATTACAGATAAATGTCATGTGGAGCTTCACACAGTAATTGGTGACAATACAAGTTAATACGGGCTGATGTACCTAGACAAATAAAATAAAATGGTGAATTTGTTTGATGTCTCTATATAGCTTGGAGGTCGTTGATCCCCGGTTTAGTGTTTGAACGTAAATCGTTTACTAGAGGTATCTCGCGGGTTGAATAGTTTCTATAGTAATTTTGAAACAGAGTAACGTATGGTAATGAAGGTTAGGGCGACCTTGACAAGGGTTATTTCTCTAAAGGATAAAAGTGTTCTTTATGGAGAAAGTTATTTTGGAATTCCATCGTCATAAGGGACTTAAACCAAACGTCGATCCTTTGTTTTCGGAATGATTTCAATTGAATGTAATTTCCGTACGTTTTTAAAATACCTGCGTACCGAATAGCTATTATTTTCCTAATATATAGTTCCAAGTTAAGATATGACTCTCATATTTTTTTTTTACTTTCACATATAAATATAAATATATTTCAGGACACATACACAACGCCATCTAGTCTCACGCTAAGCATAGCTTCTGTTATGGCAACTAGATAACGGTTGAATTGTATAAGCATACTTTTCTTTTGTTAATACATATATACCATAATGTATAGTACGCGTCACGAATCTTTAGCGTTGAACTAAACCTGCGCAGAAGTCAAAAATAAGGTATCGAGGTAGCGGCGCGGCGCGCGGGGTGAGCGCGTGATCGTCGGGAGCGCGAGCGTTGAATGGTTGTCCCAGTCGTGTTGTCTTTCTCGCACCAATACGAGAATTACGAGCGCGATTCTACCAATGCGCAGCTATTCTCGTCAATCGCTAATCATAAATGACGCGTACTATAAACATATTATATATTTGAGAGCATTAGACTTACTAAATAAAATACAATGCCGTATTTATAACTTTTATGTTATTGAAATGTTTTAGTCGTGTAATATAAAATAATTGTAATTTAGGCTTCAGGTTATCCAATTTAGTATAAAAGTTAATCCCGATTTTTCAGAAATTTTTGAAATATGCTTTAAAAATACAGCAAAAATACAGCCTCTAAAAATATTGGTCGTATGAGTAAAATCCGATTAAAAATGGAGGAATAAAAATTTCCTGTTGCACCGCAAAATGCTTCGAATTTTTAAAACAAATATACGTCAAATAAAGTTAAACTACACTAAAATAAATGTTCTATCTGTACTTATTTAATAGAGATAGAACTGTTTATTCTTTGTTTCTATGCTATAGGCACTAAAACGTCAACAGCGTTTTGGAAAACCCTTTCAGAATTTGCAAAGCTTTATTTTCCCATGTCAAGGGAAGTTAACATTACATATTGTATGTTTGTTAGTCTTTCACGCAAAAACTAATAAATGGATTTGGATAAAATTCGGCATGCAGGTAGTTCAGATTTACCCAAAGGATACTTTATAACCCGGTATAGCCCCGGAAACGGGAAACTAATTAATATCACTTATAAATAAATTACGGCACGTCTCATTATAAAATGCATGGTACTGTTGAAAATTAACTTAGAAAGTATATTATCGTAGTCTTGAGATGGTCGCTTATGAACATCTGTTCTACTTGCATGTCACAGGCTGCAATGCGTCCGCACCACCTTGACAGCTGGCAGTCAACCACAGTGCGCCTTAAAAGAAAATTTTGCCACGTACCACCACCTTGTGGAATTACGACTTGGGTTCACTCCAGAGTTGTTAAGCTCTTCGAGTGTTCATGGGTAGCGATGATCATGTACCATCAGGTAGCTCGCCTGCTCGTTTGCCCTCTATGCTATAACTAGAAACTAGGTTCGGTTTCGGAGGTTTAGAAACTCTAATAAGATAATAATTTCCTACATATTTTACGTAAATATACGGTACAATACACTAATAAAAGTGGATCAAATAATTTTCGTCCTCTTTGATGTATTTGATGAAATTCCATGGGACGATATATTGTTTGAGATGTCAGCAAATGTACAACGGATATGAGATATATGACGATATAAATATAATACGAATACATATAAATAATTCTGAGAAGGCTTCCTTTCTTAACAATACTCTGAAGATACCAAAATATATGCTTAAAGTTTAAATCTTTATCTTAATCTTCATCGTTCATCTTCAGCATAATGCTTAATGGATTATATTAAGGATTGAATAAAACAACGAAGAAAAACTTTATTTTATTGCTAAGATTCCTGAACATCGCCACCCAAGAGCACTCTTGAAGCGTGATGGCTCAGGAGTAGATTTATTTATTTTATTTATTTATTTATGAACACTTTGTTACAATGTATTTGTTACAGTAAAAACTAGTTAGTAGTTAGAACGCGTTTTCCTTAGTTAGAACTAGTTTTTACTTAACGCCTTTGTTAATACTAGAATTGACTAATGTCTGAATATAATATCAGTTAAAAGTAGAATTTACCACAGACATATTTGATTTTCAGATAAAACTAGTTGTCACATCGAGTTATATTTCGCTAGACAAACTGATTTGGGATTGAAAACAAGATACCTATAAGTTTTAAAAATATTTATTAAAAAAGATCTGATACTGGGAAATTAAAATAAGATTTCATAAAATGTAAGTAACAGGCGACCTTATCACTTAAGCGTGATCTCTTTCTGTCAATCCATAGTAAAGAGTAAAAAGAAAAGAACAAAGGCAAATCAGACAGAGATATGATAATTATTACGAATTAATTTTTCCCGAACAAAATAACTTTTAACTACAATGGAGCAAAACGACGTACCACGTAATCAACTCTCCACGTCTTCAGAAGGATTCCACTTAACCTTATTGTGTGTTGTCTTTGTTTCCAGTACAATAAATATTAGAGCTATTGTCTGCTTTGATAAGACCATTTGCGGAATATTTATAGATCTGATAATAATAAAATAAATAACGCAACTACCTAGTTAAGGCCCCTTTCACGAATTAAAAATCAGCGCTGGTTTTGTATATTTTGAGTTTGATTACAAATGTCTATGGCTATTTTTTAGTTTTATAAAAAAACGTTGTTTATCTTATTATTGTCATTCTTCATGTATATGTAAATAAGTTAATAATTGTATCATAGTTTTGATCACATAGTTTATCTTATTTAAGTTTTAAACATTAAGTATATGTATCGTATGTTTATGGAAATTCGTTTATTACATTTTGACATCTATTTTAACGGTTTTATTTAAACTTGCAATCTGTTTTATTTGTGCAAAGCGTGTATCGGATTATGATTTTATAGTAATTGACAAAGGAAATCCAATTACTTTAAAACATGGAGTGCAAATATTTTTCTAATACATCAAGAGTATTATATTTGTTAAATGTTATGTTTTGGTTACGATTCGACATTAAAGATATACTTATCTATGGTATTAAAGGTTTTTAAAGAACTATTTTTATTTTCTAAAGTTTTCTAACATGGTTGGGTTGTAAGCTACTGTCAAGTGTTTAATACTTTACAAATTTATACAAATATTATAAGTCCAAGTTTATGATAATCTTTATTTTAGAGGATAAACACAGGAACTACTGATTTAATTTTTAACATGTTAAAAATGATTTTTTTTTCTAATTATTTTTCTTAACATCGGCAACATACATAAAAACAATTGTTGGAATTAGCGTAGGTGGTAGAAAGCGTGGGGCATTACCCGTATAAAACGAATTAGTCCGGACCTAAAGCTTCATTCAAAAAGTTCAAAGCACTTTTTAAGCTTAACTACTATTTAAGAACATTGCAACTTTATGCTAATTGCTATCATAAAATACTTTACTATTATAATTACGTATTTTTTATTCTGGTTTTTCAATTACAGAGCATTTAGCGACATATCCATCAATTTCAAGTTAAAGAAAAATATTTGTTAATTTTCTAGACATGCACTTGTAATTACATACATATACTTTTGATAGTTCCCGATTTATGAATGACGAAAGAAGTAGTTAAAAAATTCAACGTTAAGCATTATTCCGCATAATGCGAAATAATGCTATAATTGAAAAACAAGGTATGTAAGCATGTTAAACATTTTAATTAACATTTTGTTTGAAATAGCCCCTTCGATGTAAATAATTTATTTCCGGGAAGTGTTTGGGCCTTTCCTTTTATTAATTAGCAGGATCTGACGTGCCATTTTAAAGTATAATTAAGTTGAGGAATTTTGTTTGCTTGGCATGTTACATCTTTACGAATTTATGTCTCAGTTAATAAAACATGTTATGTGTGATAAAGAAAAAAATATGCTGTACAAGGAGATAGAACAGGAAAGGTAATACAATTAATTTAAACACTAACTCCTTCTGTGTAATAATAATATGTTACCCCATAGATTTATATAACGCTTGAATATTATTTTGTTTTGTAACAAAACTTCTTGGATTGATCTTCGATAATAATGTACTTGACGTTTCATCTTCAATACGTTGTTCACTTTAGGCTACTTACTTTTTCATCTCTCTATTAATTTTAAATCTAATTTAATTAAAATGTATACAGTACGAGGAGTTGTAAATGTCTATTAATGAAGAATCTAAAAGTACTCGGAACACTCGACGTCGATTCTGACTAGTTTCGATACAGTTTTTGAGCGCATTGGATGGTATAAGAATCAGGCTCCTTAACTCGGTAAGCGGTATCAAAGTATTTATTTATTGATTCTTTGTTACAATATAGATATTAAAATTAAACAACCTTAAAAACTATTGGAAATGTTGTAACTAGCGGCTTTATCACTACAAAGTGATTTCTGCAAGGCAACCAAACAAGTGAGAATCATACAATATCAATATATTTACAACGGTGGCGAAAGTGCAACATATGTAAAATATAAAATACATAATTATACAGACAATACAAGCATACATACATATATACATACCTACATACTAACATACATATAGACAGACGACATAGTATTAGGAATAAACTAGGCTGAATTTAAGGCAATCGAAAGATAGTGTTTTTGCACAAGGTTTTTGAATGAGTTAAGTGTTTTTGCTTTTCTACTATAAGAGGCAAGGAATTCCATAAGGATGTAACAGAGACAGTAAAGGATTTATAAAAGAATTTAGTTTTGAGAGGAGAAAATTTCAGAAATGAACTCTCGGAAGAACGAAATGAATGTTAAAGTTATTAGATATCGACAACAATTGCATTGGGATTAGAGCTTCACATTCATAACAGTTGACTGAACTGTTGTTTTGATAAAATATTGACTAGATGTAGGTGTATGTGGGCGAACCCCTCAAAACAACGTTGAATAGGTAAATGCTGATAATAGTTCAGGTCTCATGCCATAGAACTTTTGGCCGCAATGTAATTAATATTCCTTCGGGCTTGGAGCTTAGTTTAGGCACCAGACTCAATACAAATGTAATTGCGATTTGTAATTGTATTGAATATTATTATTATTATTATAAACGTATTCCAACGTATGTTATTAGTGTCAATCTTATACAGTTATTGCATTTTGTAACAGATTTCTTCAGTAGGTTGAAAATAATGGACGCAATAGCTGTGAATATTACTTAGTAAATATCAATACTAATTCTTATACTTGAAAAAGTATAGCCATTTATACTTTTTGTTTTAAGTTCTAATTAGTTGGAATTGGTGTAGTGACTTTTGTATTTTTTTTATACAATTATTTATCAAGTAATATTGTAAGCTACAATTAGAAAGATCCATTTGGTTAATTAATCTTAGAGTTTCAGGCAACTCAGTCTGCTGCCTCGAATCTCCCTGAGGTCTGACGGCTATGTTGAGAATAAACAGACTTAAAAGGACATTACGAATCTAAGATTCGTAATGTATTGAGCTTCATATTATAAACAGTGATTATAGTCACGGTTTTAATGTTAGGGACATTTTTATCTCTTAATATAATAAATGCGATAATAGGTTAGTCTATAATTAATATAAGTATATAGGTTCGTCTAAAGTTAATAAAAGTCTGTCTGTCTGTTACGCTTTCACGCCAAAACTACTGATTACTGATCCGATTGTAATGAAATTTGTTACACAGATGGTTTAGAGCCTGAGATAAAACATAGGTTACTTTTTAATTGAAAAAAAGGGATATAAAGAGGGGAAGGGGGGGGGTGGTAATATTTTATATGAAAGTTCACGCGGACGGAGTCGCGGGCAACAGCTATTAAGTAATATAGGTTCAATAAAGGTAACTCGGAATTTGACGCTAACTTTCTTTTCAGATCACAATGGAGCCGAATCTCACTCTCTTCAATGTGAGCTCTCTTCTCATCCGTGACGTCACATCCAGCGTGGCATCCGTCATCGCGTTGAGAACCAAGAGCGTGTCTAACGCCTACGAGTGGCGTTTCGTGCTACCGCCATACTTCCTGATATTCATGCTGTCTATATCCGGGAACTGTCTCGTTATAGCCACGCTGACTAGTAATAGAAGGATGCGAACTGTTACTAATGTTTACTTGTTGAATTTGGTAAGTTTTTTTTAACTTTTCCTCTTGCGAATGTCTTTGAAAATAGATGAAGAAATAGTTAACACAAAACACTAGGTACCGTTTTACTATATAACTTAATGACTTTGAATTCTTGACGCTAAAGAGTTTATCACAATTATGAAGCATAAATAAAAATATTCTATAAATTTAGTAACTAAATGAATATTTTTATTTAGGCTTAATTACTAAACTAAATGACTCAATGTTAAGGCAATTAAGGCTCAAACCAGACCCATTATGAAGTCCTAAGAGACAGTTAGAGTATAAGTTACTTATAACCAACTTATACTTTATACAAACTAAAGAAAAGCGAATGACATTTTTAAATTAATTATTCCACAGACTTTGTCTTCTGTAAAATTTAATGTCAACCAAAGGAAAAAACGCCTTTGTTAATGTACCAAATTGTACAGAACGAGACGAGCGTCATTTATCTCAGAATTTATTAAATAAAATCTTTTTTGGAGCCTAGACGTTACCGTGTAAATTGGTCCCTACAACCCCTGTTATATGAAACATAAAGGAACTGAAAAAAATAACGGATTTATTCCAATCCCCAACGACCAATACGCTAGTCACGTTTCTTATTCCAAATTGCCTATTGTAGTCTGTATAATATTTATATATTAGAGAATATTCTAGAATATTATACATAGAAGTATTTATAAGTCGATATAGAGAAAAAGCATTTCTTTGTAAAGACTAGTTGTTTGTTGTTGTAATGATGATAACTGGCTACTTCCTTGCGTCCTCTTTATAGAAAAAACTAGCTTTTGCCCGAGACTTCGCTCGTGTTAGTTTCGGGGTAGCACGGTTCCAAATGATAAGCAATTTTTTGGTAATCATAAATAGTCAACATACCAATTTTTAGCTTCCTACCTTGAAAATTTCGGAATGCTCCATATAAACTTCTAACCCCATTTTAGGGAAGTGGGGGGTTAAAAAGAGGCAAAAAGTAGCCTATGTTACTCTCCATCCCTTAAACTATCTCCACTTAAAAATCACGTCAGATCGTTGCTCCGTTTTGCCGTGAAATAAATACAAACACAATTTCCCATTTATAATATTAGTATGGATTATTTGAAGCACTCACATTGTCTTTTATAAGTAGTTGGTCTTTAATTATTTGGTTTGAGTTTTAATACTAAGCTTTATCACTACAGAGTATAAAGTAAACAAAGACGCTGTATCTGTCCCTATATCCTTATGTATCTATGCTTAAATCTTTAAAACTACGCAACCGATTCTAATGCGGTTTTCTTAATAAAGAGAGTGGAAGAGAAAGGTTTATAGGTTTAATAAATGCATAATAAATTTTCGTTATAATTAATAATCTATTTTCAGGCTATATCCGATTTCCTGTTGGGCGTGTTTTGTCTGCCCTTCACCTTGGTCGGGCAGATATATAGAAGGTTTTTATTCGGCGCAACGCTATGCAAGTTAATACCGTTCCTACAAGGTGAGTTACCGCTATTTATGCTTACATTCAATACCCTAAAGAGATAAATAATGATACTACAGTGGATGTTAGTTACCCATTGTGTTAAGTAAGACATCAGTGTACCTATTTATTCACAACAAAAAAGTAACATTTCTGAAGAAATTTTATGAAACCTAATCAATTTTGTCACATCGGTAACAAAAACTTAATAGCATGGGCCTTGTTAATAATTATTTAGTCATTAATACTTTTTTAACTGTTGATGGGCAAATGTTCAGGTAGTTTGCTTGATAATAAGTGTCCGCCTCCGCGTATACACAATCGCAAAATTAAATGTCTTGCAAATGGGTTACCAGATTATTAACAAACAAAAAGCAGGGCAAGCAACCATTCCGGTGTTTCCACTACAAATAAATTAAAACAAAATAGGTAGAAGCAATTTTCTTCAGTCATGAAGCACTTAGCTGTTTAAAATATTCTGACGATAATTTACAGTGATACAGGCGAGAACGCTCGCGATACGTTTTTATTAAGGATCATTTGTGTTAATTTAAAAAGACTTAGGTTGTTAACGATCTGGAAAACCGTTATTATTTAAATTTAAATTCTCATTTATTTATCTTATATTGAAATGGTTATGTATAGGACTTTTTCTTTTTTACGTGTGGTACTAGCTTTTAAGAATAAAAAATCTGTTTTGAATTCGAGTTTTAAAATAAGAAATTTTAAAGAGGTTAAGAGTTGCTTACATCGCGTTAAAGAAAATATGTTTTTAAAAAATTATTATAAAAATTTCAGTAATATTTTCATAGTTAGAGATTCAAAAATATTTTTAGCAAACAAAATTACATTAGACGTTCTTTTAAAAATCGCTTTGATGTTATAATCAGAACCCGAGTTCCTTATCATGCGACTATTCCTTGGATGTTGACTTCTACAAAAATGAATCACTATAATCTATTCAATTACGGCCAAGTTATCCGGAAAAATATAAGGTGTTTGAGAAACATATTTTTCGGATGTATAACGTGTTATTTTTAATTCCAGGAGCCAAGTAGATACACAATAAAATATTTTCCTAGGATTACAAAAATAGTATTGTTTCCAACTCAATGAAGATGTTCCTTGTGGTGTAAATGGCTTTAATTGTGAATTGTAATATATTCAAATATACTACAGAGTTGGAATTGCTTTGTGCATTTCAATCAGTATTGCGATTGTCTTGTTCTGTTTGATTGTATTGTATATACATTATGCACCCTATATAAGTATATACGTAGCTGTTTTTCCTTAATATATTATAGTTATTTCATTAAAACTGGATACCGTAGATCCTAGATGTTCTTGAGTTGTAAGTGGTGATTCTAACTTGACTTTTTATATTTTATTTAAATTTATTATTTACTAACTGATCCGACGCGATTCGATCACATTGTACCTATCATACTGGGAACCTTATACACTATCCCTTTTTCCTCTGCGCACTTTCCATCTTCATAACCCTACACTTTGAAAAAGATTAAAGAAATCGAAAGATCACTGTTCCCGAAGTTAACTTCAACACAAGATATTTCTGGTCTATTACGTAATTAAAAAATTAATATTTTAAAGAACTATAGGTATAATATATAGCGAACCAATATATCGGATTTATGGGCCTCTCTTTGTATAGCTCTGATTTAATAATAAAAGATAATCATTAATTTCCAGAAATAGGAAGATATGATGGAATCTGTAATTATTCGTTGGAGTTCTCGGTATTAAACGGTTGCCCTTAAATTTTGAGTAAGCGATTACTTTCGTGAAATCTGTGATAAAGACGACAAGCCGCAAGGGAAATTTAATTTAAGGCTCACTTTAATTCTATATGAAACCGGGAAATATTTGTCATCTTTATGGTTTGTTAATCGTTTAATCATTTGAGATGTTTAAATGTTTCAACGCGGTGTACACGGAATGATTTGTTATTTTATGTTTAGAAGTCGGAGTCAAGTAAAACAATAAGTGTTTGTTTGGTTAAATCGATATTGTATAGATTGTTGTAGCATTTACTTGGTACCGACGTCTAAATTATAAAATAACTATTGAATCATTTCTATATACTAAATGAAAATGCGTATTACTTTGTGGGAAGCAAATTTATTTTTTGCTTTTTAATTTGAAGTCGACTTATTTTTTGTTAAAAATTCATTTAATAATATCACCGTTTGCCTCGATCACTTCCTAGCGATTGGCAATAGATTAAATTATATACCGTGTATGACGTATGTGTAGTTCTTTTATTATTATTTTTTTTTTTCCAATTTAAAAAGAAATGTTTTTATTTTTATTCTATTACTATAAATTGAAGAATTTAGTGGTTACCTTATAAATTATAAAAGTACTTAGACCGAATAAAACTGGCTCGGACTAGTTTCACAGAAAACCGAAATCACACGCTTAAAATTGTCATCTCATCGGGTACGTACGTACATCTAGCGTCAAACAACTACATCTCGTCAGAGACGTTAACGCATAAATTCAGCATCAAGCAATTACATCTTGTCAGAGACTACCACAGACATGCAAGGGAAAGCATCTAATCAGAGATGATCCTTACGTTTCATTCGGTGAGTGCCGGTGTTCCCTCCACTCATTTATTCCACAAACGCATTCCCAAAGCGATAGATTTAAGATTCTCTCTGTGCAAAAATGTGTTTGTCAGTTTTCTATCTCTTCTAATACATATAATTCAAAGGTTTGCTGACTGACATAGTGATCTATCAACGCACAGCCCACTAGACGGATCGGGCTGAAATTTGCCATGCAGATAGATGTTATGACGTAGGCATCCGCTAAGAAAGGATTTTGATCAATTCTACCCTCAAGGGGATAAAATAGGGGATGAAAGTTATAGTAAAGAGATAAAAAGTAGAGTATAAAAATCCACGCGGGCGGAGTCGCGGGCAACAGCTAGTCTTCAAAAATACAAACATTTATTTCTTTTTCTATACTTATTTCTATTTTTATTATTTCACAAATTGCTAAGACAAACTTAGCTTAAATTAAAGATTTAAAGCTAGTCATATTCAATTACAATTTAAATTATTTATATAAAAATAAATAAACTGTGTTACACACACCAACACCCAAATAACATTCTTAATAATAATAGAAAATCCTCAACTAATAAAGCTATAAATATAGTACGCGTCATTTATGTTTCGGTAGAATAGCGCTCGTAATTGACGTATTGGTGCGAGAAAGGCAACACGACTGGGACAACCAATAAACGCTCGCGCACCCGACGATCACGCGCCCCGCGCGCCGCGCCGTTACCTCGATACCTTATTTTTTATTTCTGCGCAGGTTTCGTTTAGCGCTAAAGATTCATGACACGTACTATTCTATACCTTTCGAAATTTGCTCTGCGGTTTTACTAGAAAAAACGTTTTGATTAACTTTGGTGCGCGTCATCAGGGGTTCAATACAAGCATGAAATACAATAAAATTGCTGTTTTACATTTTTATTATTCTCTAAACTAAGACAGAACTATATGAAATCTCTTCAATTATTCTCCTCATAGAACACTAAAAAACACTTATGTCCCCATTATTCATATCAACTTTTCAATTAAGGATCTTCAAGACATTCGTTGGAATTCTTTTATTTTTAAATTTCAGGACATATACAGCGCCAACTTGTGTTATGGCAAATAGATAACGGAACAAATTACATATAGTTACATACTTTTCATTTGTAAAAACATACATACAATACCTACACACCAGACCCCAGAAACATACAAATGTAAACCCACGACCCTTCGCGCACAAAGCAGTTGTGCTACCACTGCGCCAAGCGGTCGTCGAATTTATATATAAAATTATATTCAATTCAAAGTATGTAATTTGAAACATTGTCTTGCTTAAATTATTTGCATTCGTAGCGTAATTTATGACATTGCTTGAGTGCAAAATCTTTTATCTTTTAAATATTCTGACGTGAATAACATAATAAATAGCTTAACGTGTTTTCCAGCAACTATGATAAAACTTAGTATTATTTTAGCTTTCACAAGGAATTTTATGAATTTTAAACCTAAAATAATAGTTCCTTAAAATATTTCTCTTATTAAAAGCACTTTGTGCGCTCACGTTTCCTTAAATAAATATGCGCGGCTTCTTTAAAGCGAAAGCCTGTTTATAAAATGGCAAAGCTTGATCATGATTCAACTGGTTATACCTACTAGGTATTAGCAACTAGTATTTACGTTTTATTACAAATATGTAAAACATTGTTATCTATATATATAAAACAAAAATAACTCGAGATCGGTTAGACCAATTTTCATGGTTTTTGGT